>JARJLF010002049.1:0-52044 GCA_029378395.1 Mycena leptocephala | reverse complement strand
GACCTCGACGAAATCAGATCCTGATGGCACACGCTTTTCGGCGCTTACAGTTGATACTTGTGCTTCTTGCGCTCTTGAGGTTTGAGCCGGGATTGTGCAGTACAAATTGTAAGCCTTGAATTGGACATCGACAAATTAAGTTGAACAACAGCAACAGTTGACTCGGAGATTCCAACCGTAGTTTTTGCGATCACTGGGCTTGTGACGGATTGGTCAATTATGATATTCCTCTTCATCCAGCATGTCGGGGATGTGCTCCACAAGCGCCAGTAGGGTGTAGAACCTGATTCGCAACAGTCGCCATATGGTTTCATAGCCTTCAAATAGCCGTCACAAGGCGCACTAGGGCGCGAAGCGCCTAAGCGCTTCGGTCAGGGAAGGTTCGAAGGAACCAAAGGCTGTTGAGCATCGACATCCATCAGCTGATAGGATCAATCCTATACTTCACTCGATAGATAGGATTGATTCTTCCTTACATAAATGCCCATGTTACTCAGGTTGTATGTACTCTTCTGGAACCTGTCGAATGGGTGCCAATCGCCTGGCTCCACTTTCTATTTGTATAGGACAAACGGTGCGAGCCAAAATGGAAAGTTGAACAGCGCCGGGTACATCGGGCGGATATTTTGCGATTTCAGGGACGATGATGTAGTTAATTAATTAGTGCATGTACATTGGGATACTTCTGGACCCGGCGTTCCTGAGTGGGACCGTGCCGTGTAATCCTACCTACCCACCTGCCACCCGGTCCTATGATAGGTCCGTCCATCAACACACCGCCAATGACTGGCAGAGACGTGTCGTACTCGAGGTGCCTGCTTTCCGGGAACGATTGACGCTGGCCAGTCAAGTATAGCCTTGGGTACGGTTGCTGCGCTCACAAGCTTCGTTTACAGCAACTTTCGACTCGGAAGTTCTGCTGAGATATAATACCTGTGAAACCTAATGGCAAGAATGTTCCCGCGCTGGGGCATCAACGTCCCCTCAGATGATACTTGGATAGATCTGGATAGGTAACGTCGGGAGCAAACTCTATAAATCGGAAGCACTGTTTGGCCTTCTTCATCCTCCCTCTTCCCAACATGAGGACTGCACTTTCGTTGGCACTTTTGGGAGCAACATCCGCCTTTGCCGCTAAGGTGTCCTTGTCCAACGTGGAACGGGTCACCAATTTGCCTATTGGGTCAAACAAATTCATCGTCGAGGTTTCGGGAGCGTCAGATATCCCCAGCAAGAGAGCACTAGGCACTGTGAGTCTACTAGTCTGAAATATCGTCCCATCTTTAGAGTTTTGCAGCCCCATGACCAGCTGTATCGGTCCCTCCGGGAGCGGAAAATCTCCTTCAACGTGCACAAGGAATACGATGCGCCAGGAATCTTTGTCGGAGCATCACTCTCGTTGACTGTGAGCATTCGTGCTTCGTTCTAATTCCTATCTCCGGACTTCAAAACCATCATAGAACACCCAAGACGTTTCCAATATCCTCAACACAGCCGGCGTTGTTGCTATCCGCCCCGTTCGCTCATTCCCTCGCCCAGAGTACATGACACACTCTTTCTGTACTCGATATCTGTGTTAACTCAATGGCAGGCCGCTATTTTCCAAGTCTATCTCTCCGGGTGATGCAGGCCTTCCTGATTCCGAGTCGACACATATCACAACTGTACGTGGCGAAATGCATTTTTCCCTCTCCTAAACTACGGCTTATCGCATCGCAGGGTGTGGACAAGTTGCACGCCATGGGAATCACTGGCAAGGGTATTAAAATTGGAATGTGGGTGCAATGCTCACTTTCCCTTTCATTTTTGCCGGCTGACCTCTCGAAGCCTTGACACTGGAACGGACTACACCCACCCTTTCCTTGGCGCTGGATTCGGCCCCGGATTCAAGATTGCAGGTGGGTTCGATCTGGTCGGGGATGATTACGACGGCGGCAACACTCCCATGCCGGATGCCGACCCCTTGGACCAATGCGCTGGGTAAGAATGTGCCTTTATTGATCTGCATCTTTGAACATTCGTTCCACAGACATGGTTCGTATATTTTAATCTGTGCTGGCTACCTCTCGGTTTAATCACACTGCAAATCCCTAAATTTCGGGCGGTTGTAAGTTAGTTCCAATTGGTTAAGTATCGGATTAAATATCCAATGTCTTGAAATTGTATCGGAAACTAGAAGTATTTAATCAGCAGAAATCAATTTGGAAATGTTAAGTTTTGTTAAGCGTTTCGAGCCCCACAAAACGAAACATATCGGCTTGCGTTTCGGGACCATTGATGTGGGTCGCGAAACGCATGGTATCAGAGGCGCCGAAACGGCCTCTGATACATCTGATTTCGGGCACCTCAATACCCGACTCAAAACTCAAGGTATCGGCTTGAGTTTCGGGATTGCCGACACGAATCGTTTCGGCTCAGATATTGACCCAGCCGAAACTGAAGCCGAAACCAATGGTTTCGGCTTCCGCGAAATTAATCTGCGGGTCATCGGCGGGTGAGCGGCAGGCAACCGGCACCTCATCGTCACTGAGGTGACGGTGATCGTCACTCAAAGTCGTCAAGTCATCGTATATTCTCCAACTTGTATTTAATGCACAGAAATATACGAGGTAAGTAACGAATGTGCAGGTATACGACGAGAACCGAGCGGTCCTTGACATCAAACACCTCGAGCCGCTTCACGTACGCTCGATCGGCGCCGGCTTGGCGTCCTCGCCCAGTCGCTCCAACCGACCGAGCGTCGACAATCGCGGTACTGTGCCCACCCACGATAATTCAAGACTGCAAGTACCAAAGTGTTTGCGAGCGATATCTTACAACTTTCAGAATACTTTCTTGAAGCCATACACCAAAAGACGACTCACCTCAGTAGACTTCGAGTGACATTGCGGCCACGACTCCAGCGTACTGTTACACGTTTGCAGCGCGACCGCGGTAGCGAGAAGCGCTGATTCCACCTTGCCGTGTCTTCCCACCTCGTCCGCGGCTCCTCTTCGTCCGCCCGTCTGTATCTGCGCGCCCGAGCCGCTCGAATCCTCATCCGCGTCCTCCTGCACTGTCGACGTGATCCCTAAGCGCGACTCCCCAAAGTCCGGCGGCGACCTCACGGCACACGCGCTCGCCCGTCATCTCCACGTGTGACATGTCGCTCCCCTCCTCCCCTTGCAGCCGCAGGTCGAACTCGGACCTGGCGCTGATGTCCCCGCGCCGCAGCCGCTCGTACTTGGCCGCGGCGCTCTGGTATCGCTGTGGCCCGCGGTCGATCGCCACGAGTGCCTCGGTGGTGGACGCGAAGGCATGGAGAGCCAGGATGGGAAGTTGGCGAGTGAGGTGAGGTATTGGGCGCGTCTAGCATGCAGCTGTGAGGCTCGGTGGCCGTCCTCGTCCTCTGGCGGGTTATCCAGCAAGGGGAAGACCGTCTCAGAGCACGCATTGCACGCGCGCGCAGGCTTGCTCGAATTCTCGGGCGCATTCGGGTCAGAGATGAAGAAGGTCTGCGCAAATGATGTCAAACGCGTAGGACAAGAAAGCAGGGAAGAAAGACTCACGCGATCAGAACACGAGGAACAAATACACCTCCCGCACAGTCTGCAGTGGTGCCACCGTCTGCGCCATCCAAATGGACGGCCGCAACGCATGGAACCTTCCGTCTTCTCATCCGGAATCCATATCGCTGGCACCCAGTGCTCCACCCGCCCCCGCCGCTCTAACTTCTTCCCTTCCCCTTCCCCTCTTTCAGCGTCGTCAATCGTTCGTCTGAACGTGGGAACGGCAGCGCCTGCAACGAGCGCCGCAAATGTGCCGTCGCGTTGAGGGCACAAAGAGCTGCGCCTTCGCCTGCGATATTGCCGATGTCCAGGCGTCGCGCTCCTCCTCCGAGTCTAGCATGAGATCATCAGTACAAGGAGAAGAAAAGAGCACGTCAACCGGCATAGACGCACCGGCATAAAGTACGAAACTGCCCTCCGGACTGAGCACCTCGAACCTGCGTTCCTCGCCGAACTCCCGCGGCGGCGTAACGACCACCTCGAGATCGACGAGCTCCACGCGCCCCTTGCAGACCCAGCGGCCCTCCTCGGTGGTGCCACTGCTCGCGTGCCGGGACCGCTTCATGCGCGACATGGGGTGATGGTAACCGGACTTGCGCGCGGGCAGCAGCGGCATCACGCTGCGCGTCCCCGAACCTGGCGTCGCGGGTGTGATCTCCCCACTCGCATTGCGCAGGGGAAGTTCCGCCTCGCTCTTGCTCCGCGTTCGTGTCATGACGGGGCGTGTGGGCGCAGGAGAGCTCTCGCTCGGGCTCGGAGTAGTGGAGTTGCCGTTGCCGCCGGCCTTCCTCTGCCTCGAGCCACACGATGCAGTCGGAGAAGAGGAGGAACTCGCGGTCGCGTGGCTGGGCGCTACGCTCGACGTGCGAGAGGGGCCCGCGGCGGACGAGGGTGCGGCCGGGGACAATGAGCTGGAAGGGCAGGCTCGGTGTCGAGCGCTGAAGGGCCAACAGCGAGAGCGTCTGTGCGTGCGTATGGATAGAAGTGTTGAGGGTGAGTGTGACTGCGGGCGTAAATCAGTAAACGGACAAAAAAAAAAAAATGAAGTAAACGCACTCACTCTTGGAGACAAGAGTATGGGAGGCGGTGAGTTGAGCGTGTTCGAGGTCTTCAGGATCTATTTATGCATTCAATGAGGCCCTTGAGAAGTAGAAGGTAGCGCGGGCAACGCTGCACAATGGTGAGGAGCCAATCACGGAGCTTGAGCTTGCCGCAGCGGGGGTCTGCCTCTCGCGCAAGCAAGTACGCAGCGAAGGCCGGGCTGTGATGAGGATTGGGGTGGTTTGCCGTCGGGTGACGCCAGGTTCACCATAGAAGATAGGGTGGAGGGGAAGGCGGTCACGAACGGCTTGTAAAGCGAGAGATACGGGAAGTGCGAAAGCAGGACGGGTGAGAGTGGGGGAGGGTCGACGTTCGATGATGACAAATAGGTCAGAGAGAGACGCATAAAATGCGCGGCGGAGGTTCCAGATGTCTACAAAATTGGAAAACACCGACGCCAGATCTGAGCGCCGAAGCAGAGGCTGGGAAGTCTCTAGAGACGCAATTATTGGGGTCAAAAAGTGCTGCAGAATAATCAGCAACCAAAATTCATTTGAACGATAAAACATACAGAATATATCAGGTCAAGGCCATCCACATACGCCTTCTCTGTCCGGCGTCACTGCGAGAAAACAATGTCAGATTTTGAACACGGGAGCTGAGGCTACTCACCATGCGTGCAGTCGATGCCAACGACAACATCTGGCTAATGAGCCAGAAGAGCTAGAGCGGAGGAAAAAATAAGCACGGAGAACAAAGTGAAATGGAGATAGACATACCAATCGTCGGGTTGTCCGACTCTGGGCGGGCACGCAGCGCGAACGGCGTCTCGATTGAGTCGAAGCGCGACTCCTGCGCTGCGTTTCGGGCAGTTATCCAGAGAGTGCGCCGAGGATCGTTGTAGAAGACCAGAAAGACGGTCACAGCGGTCACATTGAACGCTGTGACGACCATACTACTCAGGAGAGCTCTCTGCTCGAGCGCTGTTTCGCGTCGTCGAGCGCAACGGGCGTTAACCTGATTTCTCAGTTTGCTTCCATTGCGGTAGAGCTGAAAGGTATCCCAAAAAAAAAAAAAACTGGACTTTGCCTCAGGTATGTGGATTTTTCTCTGGCTAGCATTCCTCTCACCTTTTGGATAGCATGGCGCGCAGCTCCCGCCGTCGCCCGCGGGTCGCCTCGTACTTTGACCCCCGCAATCTTCGGGGCCGCTCTGATACATTCGCGGCACTCAAAAATCTGTATGTCCGGCGTTTCCAGCGCTGTTTTTGACTGAATTCCACACAGGTGCAACCCATTCAAGAACGATGCACCAGGCTACGTTTACATCGTCCGTCGCGTCCGCCGCGACGACTATCGACGATATCGCAACGGGCAGATATCCCCCGCGGAGTATCGTGCCGTCTCGCAAGTCAAGGTCGGGCACGCAAAAGACTTCGAGACCCGCCAACGCGCGTATGCAAAATGCGGAGTGGACTGGGTGTTGATTTGGGAGATGAAGTTGTGGACTCCCCACCGTATGTTGCTCGGTAGGTGTAATGCCTTTTCTGCTGTTGGTGCATTCATCTTCCATGCAGAAGCTCTGATACACGAGAGCCTCCGGCGGCGGAATGCTGCGATACCGCGCGTCCGATGCTCGTGCTCAAAGGAGCACAGAGAGTTTTTCGATCTTGTGGCGGCTGGCGGTGTCGACGGGGTAGAAAAAATTGCGCTGAGGTGGATGTATCTTATTGGGCAAGCGCTAACGGTCAAGTCAGTTGGTTACGATGCCAACTGAAAGGTGCTTTTACTCACTTTTTTTCGATTACAGAACCCGTCTTCGTTGAAAAATGTACAATAAAAATCTTGTAATCTCAGTTTTGTTTTTGGCGACTTGAATTTATTGCAATGCTCCAAGGGGGCGCGGCAGCTAAAATCCTGGGTACGATGCCCATTTCTGATGCAGCGAATCTTTGAATCCTTTGGCGATTGTCTGAAGTTTCCGAAAAATATTGGTCAAGAAACACTGCGACATTATTACCTTATATGGTTTGACACTTGCCTTATTGGGGTGGTACGACCTCCAATTTTTTTTGGAGATGTTCTCCATCTTGCCTGAAAGCTCCGCCAAAAGAATATCAGAAAAAAAGGTGAATATTATTTTTACTGAAAGGGCATTGTCCTCGACAATTTACTTCCCGCGCCTCCTTGATGCTCTCCCCAACGGCGATGCTGTCTGGATTCTCCATGAAACTCCCCTGAATTTTGAATCAGCGCCTAAATTTTTTGAAGATGAATCATGCCTACCTCAGGACTGATCGTCTTGATTTATTTATTTATTTAATTTTTTGCCAAAACTCCAAGGGCCCGAAAGCATGGAATCGGAGGTGTGCAACATGGTATGAGGTGAATTTCATGCGGCCGAGTCGATACCGAGGGCGCGAAAAGGTTTGGGTCGATGCTGGGAATGGGAGCTTGTACCAAGTGGTTTGGTGCTGCGATGTCCAGTCAGCAATCTTGGCATCTAGGCCATGAGACCACTCACCGGCGCGCGTAAGTAGTCTGTACGCACCAAATTCCCATTCATCCGTGTGAAATCTGCCTGCGAGAGTTGGGCCGCAAGTCAGACGGGAGGTAAGAAAACTGGAGGTCACCTACCTTGGACATGCAGTTTGTGAGTCGCTGGAGACCATTGCGGGGTGCTGTTAATCCAAACCTGTAGGGCTTTAGTCGGGAGATTCAAATATGAACGACAGCAGTACGCACTGGGATTGGATCCGTCCTCGGGCCCCAAGAGCTGAATTGATATTCAATTATGGCCGCAGCTAGGTAGTGTTTGTTAAGAACATAAGAGTCAGAGACAACCATGCCATACCATCATGAGTTTGATACGATTTTGCTGTGCTTTGAACATGACCTTGGCTGCCACTGAAAGATGGGAAAACTGGAGTGGCGCCAAGAAATGAAGCTAGCGGTGGTAGAACAACTTGCAGCGAAGTCGATGGACTTCACGGCGATGTGGCCGTATAACGGCTCACATCGTCGCTGTGAAGGTGAAAGATCGGAGAACTGGAGGGGCATCAAGAAATGAAACCAGCGGTTATAGAATATACAGCGAAGTCGATGGACTTCACGGCAGTGTGGTCGTATAACGGCTCACATCGTCGCTGTGAAGGTGAAAGATTGGAGAACTGGAGTGGCATCAAGAAATGAAACCAGCGGTTATAGAATATACAGCGAAGTCGATGGACTTCACGGCGATGTGGTCGTATAACGACTCACATCGTCACTGTGAAGGTGAAAGATTGGAGAACTGGAGGGGCAGCAAGAAATGAAACTAGCGGCTATAGAATATACAGCGGAGTCGATGGACTTCGCGGCGGTGTGGCCGTATAACGGCTCACATCGTCGCTGACGATGAAGGTTACAATCAAGCGAGTTTGGGGTCACGTGTCAACAATGCGGCAACGATTTCTTCGCAAACAAATTTAAAAAAAAAAAAAAAAGACCCTCTCAATAATTGTCTATTAAATTCTCATGTAGTGTATGTGCATGTCGTTCCTGAAAAAGATTCATTCAGATGGCAAAAATCAATACTGTACAGTACGACATGAGACACAGTACTAGTAAACATAGCGAACATCCGGAGTGAATACAGCGCCGAAGTCCATGATCAACCTGCTCCAGATCACCGGACGCATTTACGACTTAAATATTGAGCGGCGAGTTTTTCGTTTGCCATTCCGACTTGGCGGGGCTTTTGCATAAAACGGATTTTGTTTTTCCACTCTAGCTGCGTCCAAAGGTCGGCTCTCGCGGTAGTGCTCTGAACCTCTGCGAGCCGTTTGTGGAACCAAGGCTCGCAATCGGGTGACCACCACCCTATGTTCAAGCCAGAAGTGAAAAATGCGCTGGGCTTCGGCCACCAAGAAATGGTCTTCTTCTGCACGCCATCTTCATCCGCTGAACTTTTCAGCCCTATAGGAAAGGTCAGTTTCTTCATACTACAAAGTTTGCAGGCATACCTGTTGCAACGACATATACACCACATATCAAATCAATTTCTTCCGACGTAAGATCATTGTCCCAGTACGCTGTTTGGCTCCGGCCATCCCAGAGACGCACGCCGGTTTCGAACGCGTCGTCGGAAGGGCCTAAACAGGCGAGATCATCCTTACCAGTCTCCCTGGCAAGACGGCCGATAATCCCGCCGGCAAATCGAGCAGCATGGCCCCGAGGCGAAAGAAGAAACTCATCGCGACGCGTCACATAAGCCCGATAATCGAGATTCGTAGGCTTGTAGCCAGCTGGGCAAAACCTAGTCCGGTACGATGGTCTCGGGGAGAAGGCGCGGGACGAAGGGGTGCTTTGAAACAGAGCCGGAACTCGATCCCTCATGCGAGCAATTGATAGACAATTTCCGGGATCGAATCCCAACCCATTCTAATAATCAGGAGCGTTGTCGCAGCACTCTGAAGTATAATATAAAGCGGTTGATCTTCTGAAATACCGCTCGGTTGGACAATATAAAAAGGCTGGTCGTTCAAACTCTTTGGTTCAACATCGACCGCCCAGAGGCCAGAAATGTCGGCGTGATCTTGCCGAAGATCAAACAATTCCTGGGGAACGTCCTCGAGTGACGCTGCCTTGCTCAAGTATCCGAACAATGCCGGAAGCAGAATGAAGTTGGGGTCTTTCGAGTCCCATGTCTCGTCTCCCACAGACCTGGAGCAGAAATCGGATCGAAGTTGATCTTTATAATTGCCAGGAGCGATGGGATTCGAGAAACCGAAGCGAGAGTAAGGAACCTCCTTCATGTTGTGGGAGGGCTCGTAACCGTCACTATCAGCTGAGTGTTTGCTGGGCAAATCGTACGCGCGCTGCAAATCATTCGCTGTAGAATGCTTTCGGATGGGTTCTTCGGGCAAGAGGGTGTCTGGAACGCCGGGGAATTCGGGGAATTCAAGGTTGGAGTGGAATGGATCCTCGTAGCCCTCACCATCATCATCAGCCCCCGCCTCTTCTTCTGGAGCGAAGGCCAAACATAGATCCCATTGATCAGAAAAGCTATCATACAGCCGCTGACTGGGAGAAAATTCATCCCACATGTCTGCGGCGTTGACACGACTGACTGCTTTTCGGATGAGGAAACCGTCCTCCTCCTCCCAAACGAAAACTCGCGCTCCTTTCTTGCCGGGCGGTGCTCCTTCAGCCGCATGAGCGGCTCGGGCTAAGTGTTTCCCTCTTGCGTCCGAAGGTTCTTTCGCTGCCCATTTCTCGTTCTGTGTGTTGCGCCGAGCTATGAAGGCATGGAAGTCTTCGCCTTCCTTCTGACCACTGTTGCGCTCCACAGGTGGGAATATTCGTCGAATATTTTCGGCGGGAGCATCCATAGATGGGTTGGATGATGCCACAGGTGGAGCAGACAACGCAGCAGGCGACTCGGGGAAGGCAGGTAGTTTTGCAGTGGGAGTTGGTGGGACAGAGGGAGCGGAAGGATGCGTGGATTGGGCTCCTTGGCCGTGTTTATCCCTCCTGGAGGTATATTGCTTTTCTTTATAGTCCCAGGGACTGAATACCACGCTCCCCGACAGGCTTTTGAGATATCGTATCTCATGATAATCAGGGAAAAAGTTCAAACTCTTCAAAATTTGAGGTATGAGCAAGGACGGCGTCTCGTCGATAGCCCCCAGTAAAAGTACAGAGGAACTGGGAGCCTTCCCATCACACAGTCAAATAGTAGTTCCAGGGATCGCCTCCTTCCTGGAAGGTCGGAGTAAGTCATGTCGATGATCGCACCGACACGCTCAGTCCTCAGGTCGCCTACGGCGGATAGCTCCAAATCACAAAACCACTGCGGATGACAGCCCAGGGCCTTGACGACACGAGCCCGCCACCACTCATCGGCGACCCGCTCCAAGAGGACGAACATCAGGGTAATGCACGCCATTAACGGGAGGAAAGCGTCGCGCGAGCGCATCGCAACTGAAACCATTGCTTGACGACTACGCCGGGGGCCAGCAGTGTACCCAAAACGCGACGGATATGCAAAAGGGACCATTCCTGCGAAGGCATGATCACCGAGTTCTGCGCGCATGACTTCCATAACAGCCCGCAACGCCGACTCTAGCTCCTTCCATTCGTCTACCAGACTGGCATTTAGCAACCATCCTCCTTCTGAGGTCATGGGTAATGATTTTTTGGTGTGATTGAGACGTCCGAAGAGAGGCCCCTCAAACGGATTGTATCGTGGTAAAAACATCAAGAATGGCATGCTGATAGAGTTCCAAGTTGTATGGCGAAAGTCGCCATCCATTGAGCCGTGGTGCGGAGCGGGTGCCTCGCTGGGAGTGGGCATCTTGAGCATGAACTGTGGGTCGCCATAGTGGACGGTGAAAACGTTGTTGGCTTGACGAAAGTGACCGTCAAAGATAGCGGACTAGGAGAAAAGCATTAGCCAGGGAGTGGAATCAGACAGAAAAACTACGTACGCCAGGGGGACTGGGTGTGATTTTCGAAGCCTGCATCTGTGGTCTAGCGCAAGGGAGCAAAGGGTGCGGATGTTTTTCAAATTCACAATACTCGTGCTTTGCGGGCGTATGACACCTTACAAATCGTCAAGTATGAGTGGCGACAGCGGGCCCAAGCTTTTTTCAGCGAAAATTGCGGCCGTACACGTATAACACCTGCAAAAGTGACCAGCCACAAGATGATTTCAAGTACGTTCACAATACCCGCGTTTTGCGGGCGTATGACACCTTACACAAGTATGAGTGTGGAAGGTGGGCCTGGGCTGCTTTAACGAGAATCGCGTTTTTGCGGACGTATAACGCCTTGCAAAGTGGCGAGCCACAAGCGAGGAAAGAAGTTCACAATACTCGCGTTTTGCGGGCGTATGACGCCTTACAAATCGACAAGTAGGAGTGTGGAAGGTGGGCCTGGGCTTGCTTTAACGAGAATTGCGTTTTTGCGGACGTATAACGTCTTGCAAAGTAGCGAGCCACAAGTGAGGAAATGACTTAAGACAACTTGTTTGTGAGTCACGCGTCACTCTTCATCTTGATCGCCGGCTTCACCGCCACCTCAGCTCTTGATCCTGACGTCCATGCGCTGCTAGTCGTTATACGGCAGCAGCGTCTTGGACTGCGATGTTAGTCGTTATACGGCAGCATCGTCTTGGACTGTGTCGATGTTAGTCGTTATACGGCAGCAGCGTCTTAGACTGCGTCGGTGCTGGTCGTTTTACGACAACAGCGACGGATGTAGGTGGAAATATGCGAATAGCACGCCTGAAACACGATCAGTGCAATAATTGTTTGCGGGTTGGAACGAACACCGAATGAGACCAGACTTTGTGCGATGAACGTCTTCTACAGCATGACAATGACCAATTATCGCAATTCTCGTGTTTCTGCGTGCTATTCACATATTTTGCAGCTAGATATCTTTGTATCTACCAGACTTTGTCCGAGTCCATCCATAACGTCTTCTACAACATCCTGCTGGTTGCAGCAACGAGCATCTCGAACGCCTCCTTTGAGACCTGGAGGTCTTCGTACTCCAGCGGCTGCAGTTCCTTCAGCCAGGTGTTGTTGTAAATGCATTCCGGGAGACCAGTTGGAGCTCGGGACGTCCCAAAGTCCTGCGTGTGCATCCTCCGCGTCTTGTTTGGGCCCGGGTTGCCGCATTGATTCGCGTCCAGCTTCCTCTGCTTATCGATAAACCGCATGTAGTCGACGATATCTGGGTTGCGCCAGATGCAGATCTTCACCCGGTAGATCGTCATCGGCTCCCCCTCGAATTCGGCTTCGTCCTCTTCCTCGGAAGACATCCCCATGACGCCCAGCTTTTGGATAATCGCCAAGAGCCTCTCCCAAGCTCCAACGTCCGCTTCACCTCTCTGGGTTTTGATCTCGATGGTGAGGAGCGTCGTCAAAATTCGGCCTTTATACTTCTGTGGCGGTCATCAGCTTCCATACAGTACACCGTTTCATCTGTGAACACGTACTCTTTCCTTGGCCGAGTTGCTCTTCCTCTTATTGTGCTCAGCCTCCATGGTCGCCATCGTACGGGCGGCAGCTTCGTCCATCGTCTCCATCCCACCATCAGCTTTCGGTTTTGGCAGGAGACGCACCCACGCTCCCCGCATGGCCTGAAATTTGGTTTTAACCTGTTCGTCCAACCAATCGGCGTCGGGAGGAGGAGTTTCCTCGTCGATCTCGAAGTGGGCTTCCAGGGCCCGTGCAACTATCCTTTTCCTAAGGACAATGTTCCAATGGGAACTATTGTATCCTTCAGAGAAGTCCATGCGCCAATCGTTCTCCGCGGGGACGACAGAAGCTTTTCTCTCCTGAGGGGTGACCGGGACATGGTGCATAAAATCACTCCAGCCCTTGACGCCGAAGTTGTCGTAAATTGGCTTGCGCAACATACGCTACGTAGGAGGTGAGTAATCTATCGCTGCGGATAGTCTCCTTTCACATACGTTCCAGTATGTAATTTCCTCTTGGCTCACAGGTTTCCGGGGCTTCACCTTCGCGAGCTTCGACCATTTCTTCGTTACCGTCATCTTCACCGAAGGGGCGTCCTGAGGGCCCTCAGTTGAAGATGCAGGTGGGCCGGGAAGAGGCACAGGATCGAGTGGAATGTGGACCGTGGTGCCGATGTTACGAAGAACCGGGAATTTTGTCGTACGTGCCCTTCGCTCTGTCGTGCCGGAGGGGGCTCGAAGTTTAGCCTTCAGCCCAATATTCTCGATGGTACGGTCGCCTAGACTCAACACGTTCAATACATTCACTAGCCACCGGCATGGAACGCACCATGTCCCGTTGGAGCTGCTGGATGGTCTGATTCTGGAACATCAGCTGCTTCTGGGCTTCGACCATCGATCCTGCGGCGCGCTCAAAGCTCTCGGTCTACTGCAAGCGTGAGCAACTACCTGGCAAAGATAACGAAACACTCGCCATTCCCTGAAGCGCAGCCTGGTCAGTCATGAACTGGCCCTCGAGCTCGTCCTGGTGGCTCTTTTGCTGCTCGAGCTCGTGCACCAAGAACTGAGCGTGCTCCTCCGTCTCCTTTGCGAGGGCTTTCGATGCTTCGAGTTCGACTTCGAGTCGTTGGATTCGGACTCTGTTCTCGGCTTGCGACCGTCTCATCTACGGTCAAGATATCGGATGAGGACGACCTAACAACTTGACGACTTACTTGATCAAAAAGGTCACGCCTGGGCGTTGGAACCGCAATGCGTTTCGCTGCTCGGGAGTCTTCGGAATCGACCTCCCTCTCGTCTCCGCGCTGGTAACGACTCAATCAACACCCTCATTTGTATGCAAATCACGTACCGGCGAGAGCGCCGTAGCGTCTGACATGTTGTGATCGATGTCGGGGCCCATGATGGACGTTTGCCCTGCAGTCAGTCAGGATGAGGGGCGAAAACAAGAGGCAACAGCTCACACGACGAACGTTTGCAAATAAAACGACGGGGACGATGGAGCGATCTAAACGTATAAAGTTGCAGATCGCAGGACTGCGGGGGGAAATGGATACAACACCGGCTGTATTTATCGGCCCCCGGCGCTTCCAGAATTAGGTGTTTTTGTTACCGCCTTGTGCTTTGTCCCGACGTTTTTGTTTCTCGGTTATCGGTTGCTGTATTCGTTGTTGTATTCGTTTAACAAAAACGACGGATAATGGTTTCCAACGCGCCGCTTCCAGAATTGGGCGTTTTGTTTGCCGGTTCCGACATTTTTGTTCCCGAATTGGGCTTCGTCCCGACTTTTTTGTTTGTTTCTTGGTTATTGGTTTCATTCGTTGTTGTATTCGTTCATTATTCTACTTCGCCCATGTTCAAAACTTCCAATGACAAGGTTTTTCTCTCAGCTAACACGGGCGTCATTTGTAACATTCAGATATTTGAGACGGTGGTAAGATTTCATGTGTTCTACAATTGAGTGGGTATACATAAGTACTATCATATTAACTACGACTTGAGATTGTAGGTTTTGAGAGTGTATGGATTAGTGGACATTCAAGTACGACGCGCGCGGGCGCGAACTTTGAAGGGCATGACCAAAATGTCAGGACGCAACTGCTTGCGTTTCGGGCCTTGGAATGCTCGCAATTTTTCAGCGAGCCTGTTCAAACATTGAGAAGATCCATATATGAGGGGAAAATCCACTCACGACGCAACTATGAAGTCCGCGATCTTGGCATCGGAGCGGCGTAGGTTGACGACGGAGGACAGACTTTTCGATGCGACGCGCATGACGAGAACGTCGCCCTTCAAATCGAGCTGCCAGTTATACGGGAGGCGGACGTGACGCTTGCAAAAGACTCGAAATCTCGAAATGGCAGTACGGCCATTGGCGCCTTGGTGATGGACGAACACAGCGACGTCGTGGATGTGGGGCTGCGCGGAGGAGTGGCCCATGACGGTCTCCACGAAAGGGAGCCGTGCATCCTGAGGATTGGTGGAAGCACAGCGAGCCGGCACGGGAACCAAGGCGGGAGGGCGATGGGCAGCGTAGAGGCGGGCTGAGATGAATTTATAGCGATTCTGTCAGACATATTAGCAGACGCATGAAAGAACAGATACGAAGGCAAACCTTTTTTAAGGTAGGCCTCACATAGGGTCTGTGGCAGGGCATAGCGTAAGAGAAATTCGGCGGGATAACTTGTGATGTGTTGAGAATGCCTTCAAGTGAAAAGATGCCTCGGGGATGCCTATATATTACTGTTTTTCGGGTTAATTCATTATTGTTGCGCACTACCGACCATGGTCGCGAAGTCGGGATGGCCGCCCGCAACGTCGGATCGCAATGCCTTCAATTGTGGCAATTGTCTTAAAAAATCCTAGCTCCACTGGATCAGCAATGAGTGCTGTCCCGAATCAGAAGACAGTGTCCGTCTGCTCGCAGAGTCGGGATGGGTGAGAACCACCCGCAGAGTCGGATCGAAATGTGGGGGAGAATTCAATTGTTACAATTGTTCTTGAGAAAAATCATGAGCTTCATTGGATCAGTCGTCGCAAATCAAGTGAGGACATACCTCCATCTGCCCGTGCTCATTGTTCCTCAATGCGAAAATCATGAGCTTCACTGGGTCGTCGCAAATCAACGTGAGGACATACCTCCATCTGCTCGTGGTCATTGTTCCACAATGCGACCGTCGGAATAACCTTGTTGCGGCTTGAGCGACCACATCGGCCGAGGAACGGACCCAAACCCAGCGTATTACGCTGAGTACGGATGCGTAGCTTGGACAAGTTAACGGCAGTTGACGGCAGTTGACCGTCAGTGCGAACACCGCCACTGATGCATAAACGTCCGCTCATGTACGTTTAGCCTCACTCAAAAAACTAATCAAACGTCAATTTTTGCCGTAAATATACGGCAAGGCTTTAGAGGACCCAAAGTATCGTGAACACACAATTGTCGTGTTTTCTGCGTGCTAATCACATATGCTGCTCGATATACGTTGTATCTAAGTTTTGTCCGAATTGTTTCATACCTCTGAAGTCGCTCGTCGGAGTTGAGTCAGCGCTAAGAGGCAACGTTACAACGCAGTGACGCCAGAGGAATCGAGACAAACCCTGATGGTCTTCCTGGGGATTGTTTTCCCTCCTAAGGCCCGACTGAGGTTCGCGACGACAGCAGTCTTCGACGCGGTCTTCGTGACCTTGAGGTGCGCTTGAAGAATGCACTTTACGGGCCAATTGCTTGTGTATCGCCTCAGCTCGGGGAACTGCACCTTTGCCTGAGAATGGTGGGATGAGTGTTTGCACATTGGGAAGAGTCAGAAAAAACAACTCACTTGGCGGTATACGTTCTTCAACGCGTCGTCGTCCTGGTGGGTAAAAACTTCTTTTAAATCTAGATGCTTTTTGGCCAGCTTGTGAACGTGTTCCTGACGGAAGTGAGTGAGGGACTGGAACGGAAAGGGAAAGAAGGACGCACCGTAATCTCATCCGTACGATCTCCATGGACCCACTCGACGTGCTTCGAGAGCGTCTTTCGGGTCAAACCCTTGGGGCAGGCAATTTTGGGAGCGGCAACGGGCCCGTCATCGTTGTCGGAGCTGCTGTCGGAGCCGCTCACGCCATCGCCTAGCTCAGTAAGAGGACTCTCGCCACGCTCAGAAGGCGGGACCGAAGCCGGAGGCGGAGCGCTCCGCCTGAAAGACGCAGTCGGGCCTGATGGGCCAGGTTTGGTCTCGATGGCGGTTGCGGCTTGGGCAAAGGCGAGAGACTTGATAGCCTTACCGGTGGCCTTGGCGTCCTTAGCCGCTGTGGCGGCAGTCGAGATGAGGTCCTCCTGCGAGAGAAGGGTCCGGAAAGTCGGAAGGTGAAGGTCCGTCGCAGACAAGAGCATCACGACTGGCGGTGGAGGGAGCGGCGCTTCAGCGTATGTAGAGTTGTGAGGGATGGTGGCAGGGAGCATGCTGGGGAAGCGCAGGATGAGAGAAACGGGTTTGAACGGAAATAAAAATATCTTTTGAAGGCTTGCGTTCGTCACCGAGAACATATCATCGCATCAGCGCGTCGAGCGCAAGCGAAGAACAACGAGCCACCTTCATCAATTCCAAATTCGGGAGGGTTATTGTTACGCATGCGTCAGATCATTTGTCGCGTGATACAAGATGCAGAAAACAAAAGCAGAGCTATCTCCAAAAAAAGAAATGCGCTCCAAGGCGCAAAATACAAAAGAAAGGTTATCTCCGTAAGAAACAAATGACCGCGAAAAGTGCCTGCGCCAGGTCGGTTAAAATCGAGGACGGAAATCGAAATCTTGTAACTGTCTCTAAACTAAGTCGACCTGCTCGTTGTCAAATAAACACGCACCCATGTCTTTCCTCTTTCCTAAAAAAACGGCGTCGAAGAATGGTATCTACGTCTGGCGCAAGACGCTGCAAGGACACTCCGGGCGATCGAGATACTCAGCGCGACGGACGACGGAAAGCTACTGGCCAGCGGAGGTAAGCCTCCAGATTGCCAACATTGATTTCGTGGTTGACTAACCTTCAAAAATGCAGGGCTAAGCGGCACCCTGGTATGGGATGTGGAGAAGATGCAAACGCTTCGCAGTCCCAGTAGCCCGGCCATCAGAGGAGCCACGAGCGCTCTGTTGTGGGTTAAGCGTGCCGACGACCCAGGCAGCACTCTCTTCTTTGGAACGCTGCAGGGATATGTCGTCGTTTGGCGACAGGGCGCAGTGAGCATGCGTCATGGCAGTCGGGTTTTTAGGCTGACGATTCGGAATAGGCGGCCCCAGACTTCGAGGAAGCGATGTGCGTGCGCACCACAGATCCTGGGGAAATAACCGGGCTCGCATTCGATGCGGTCTCGAACAGGTTTGCTCTATGCAATCGAAACAGCGTCGTCCAGGTGTACAGGCTGGACGCTTCCATGACTATCCACTCGCTCTACTCGAAGACCGTCCCCAAAGCTCACCCAAAGCCATCGCCTTCGGCGCAACGAGCGGCAGTGAACGCGACATCCTAGTCTTTAACCTCTACAGCGGACATGTGTACGTGGTGCGATAAGCAGCGCTGCATGGACTGACTTGAATTTTTGAAGGGATATTATCCGCCTTGGTCACGTCGTCGGAAGGTGGGACCTCGGCAAGTGGATGTGCGTGGACGAGGCTTCCTTCTTCCATGTCTGGGAAAATTAATGGCTTGCAGCGGTGATGCTTGTCTCGACTCCAGCAAGACGGCGATGTGCATCGGGGACCCTTCGTTGGGAGTCGACGTTCACCTCCTTCAAGGCAACGGCCACGTCTGGGTCAAATCATTCCCGATCCCAAACACCAAGGGGGAGGGGATCGCGGCCAGGCCGCGGAGGGTCTGTTTTGCAAACCAGAATGCGGAGATTATTGGCGGCAGCGATCATGGGGTCGTCTATGTCTTCAATCGATCCGATGGCAGCGCAATCGATGAGCTGAGGATGGATCCAAGCGCGTGGGTGCAGACAGTCACAGTAAGCATGATATCCTAAAGCTTCGCGTCTCTCGACTGACGCCGCCAAATCCAGGCCGCCGAATGCAATGGGGCCCCGACCATCTTTGCGGCCAAATCTGCTGTCACCGATAAGGGCGCGTCCAACGAAATATACGTCTGGCGGAGGGATCCGGGGCGTCGCGTCACTGGGATGTCCTGCAGCCTGTTGGCGATGGCGAATGCGATCACACTGCTTGTGACGCTGGCATTCCTCTACCAGAACGTCATTGTTGGCCAGGGGATGCTACGTAGTTTTTATTAAGAATAGAGTCGGAAACAAGTATGCTATACCTTCAATGCTATGAATTTTATATGATTTTGCTCTGCTTTGAACATTGCAACGTAGGCCTTGATCTTCAAGTCCGCCGGCAGCGCGCAAAAACCAGCCAGAAGATCTCGTGCTTTCCCAGGGCTTGGATTGACTGCCGTTGAAGGATGGGAAAGCTGGAGGGGCGCCAAGAAATGAAACTACCAGGATCGATGGACTTCGCGGTGTGACCGTATAACGGCTCACATCGTCGCTGTGAAGCTGAAGATGAAGTGACGATCAAGCTGAAGATGGCTGACTGCCGTTGAAGGATGGAAAAAGCTGGAGGGGGGCCAAGGATGAAGCTAGCGCTTATAGAGTATAGCAGCGGAGTCGATGGATTTTGCGGCGGTGTGGCCGTATAACGGCTCACATTGTCGCCGTGAAGCTGAAGATGACGTGACGATCAAGCTGAAGATGGGAAGACTGAAGGAGGGGCGCCAAGGAATGAAAGTAGCGCTTAGAGTATAGCAACGGAGTCGATGGACTTCGCGGCAATGTGGCCGTATAACGGCTCACATCGCTGAGGATGAAGTTAGGATCAAGTTAGTTTGGGGTCACGTGTCAGCGACGCGCCAACGATTTTTCGATTATTTTGCAGTTGTTTTGCAGACAAAAATTCAAGCGGCTTCAAGGGCGAGCGGAAGCGCGGCCTGCTTTTTGCGAAATAAAATGGTATTGAATAAACTACTGGATACTGGATATCACTAGCAAGAATTCGTCCACCTTGCTAAATAAATGGAGACCCTCTTTCCATCGCGACTCCTTCCGCTCAACCATCTGCTCGTATTCATTGATGATCGCCAGAATACGACCTGGCTTTTATACGCCCATTTTTGCTGGATCGGTGCGAGACGCGTAGCGCGTTGTGTATAAAGTTAATAAACAAAACTTGACTCAGTTACACGTCAACGATCTCGATCACGTGTCAACGATGTAGACGCGACCACAGACGCGATAGCGCTGCGCGCGACGCGATGGAGTATTTATTTTGGGAGAAAGGCATGGGGGTATTCATTCAATCACATAAAACTATGAATATAGGAGGGGGAACATGTAAAGAAAGACATGGAAAGGATTGCGCCGATTTTCTTAAACAGACGGCGTCTGAGGCGATTATGGTTATTCAAACATGGCCGAATCTTGATGATAAACTCACATAGTTTCGTCTGATTCCATGAGGACAAACCTCGACCTTGGCGTGCCTGAACCCGCGAGGGCAGACATTCGACGGCGAGGTTTCGGGAATCTATAAAAGTGCGTTAGGGGGCAGGAAAACGAGCCACTGAACTACTTACACGGCCCCGCCTGATTCCATGCGGGCACAGATCCACCTTGGCCCGCATGAACCCGTGAGGGCATGCGTCCGATGGCGACATTGGTGTACCCGGCCTGGTTTCGAGCGAGACACACACCTCAGTCCGAGTGGAGTCGCGAGAAGGAAACTCCTGCGTCTCTGCAGGCGCAACAGGAGGGGCTTTGGGATTGGTCAGTTGTTAAGTATTGGAGCATGAACGAAGACTTACTGCAGTCCAAGGCAATTTGGCTGAAACCGCCGGCGAGCCCTGCCACGGAAATTCCAAGAGGGCTGACTCCGTTTGACGAATCATTGACGATTCCGCTGTCCATGGGGCTCAGCGAGGCCTTTGGAAAAATCAGTGTTGACAGCTTGGTTCCCAAAGATCGCGTACCTTGTGGTTGAGGCGGTGAAGCATCTCAGTTGTCGACCTCAGCGATCTGAGAGGTGATTCGGTAGTGGCAGGGTCTCGACGCCGTGCATGGTAGTGTCGTTTGTACGGCTCGCTTTTAAGGCGAGGAGAGTATTGAAAAGGGCTTCCCAGACGAAGCGGTGGGTCTGAGAGGCCGAATGGCATGGGCGCGGATATTCCTGCGCACCAATGATCTCAAGAAATATTTAAATTTCTGGGCCTTGCAGAGGTCGGGGATTCCCGCCGCGACATTATTGTCTCTAGGCTCGAGTTATTGTCTTCTACAACCCCGAAGAGAAATCCATTTTGCCGAATAAAACAAGGCCACCCGACCCATCGCATGCATCGCGATATGGCGACAACGCAGCAAGGGTTGAGGGGGTGGATTTTGAAAAAATGCCACAGCGACGTATCACATCGTCGTGGCGAACGCCGGTGAACGCTGAGCGCTGAGCGCTGAGGGACGAAGAGTGCCTTCCACTCATCCACAACGTATCACATTGTGGACTTAGGAAAGAACGAGAAAGAGTTACGTGACGATCAGTGACGATCCGCGATCAGTCACCAGGCTTTGTTGCTCCGCGCGCGCTGAGCCAGCTGCTCGCTGGTGCTGAACGTGATACGTTAGCACTGCGCCCGTCAACGCGTCAACCCACAGGCGGCACTGCGCCCTGCAGCCGGCTGGTGCTGAACGTTATACGTTAGCACTGTGCCCGTCAACATCCTTGCCCTGCCCGCTCGCGTTCCTCTCAAGCCCTTATCTCGCCCGGCTGTATCACACTATGCGGCCCCACAGGACAATAGCGCTCTCCGATAACTCGGCGCCATCCAGAATCACGCGCGCTGCCTAGATTCACCCACACCGCAAACCCGCATCTCCTTGGTTGCTGCAATGCGCGCTCTTTTTGTATCTATTGTTTTTGCTCGACGACCCCGCATGCATAAAATGCAAGCGACGCTCTCGCGCTCCCCAGCACCATGAATACCCGCGCACACGCCTTTCACCATACCTCCAAGTCATTCCGTGAGTCGTTTCTCCGTATTTCTGAACGAAGCTGGTTTCTGAATCTTGTATCTATAGCTGGGGTTTACTGCCCCCATTGCGACCCCTGCCCAACCTGTGGCGCAGGCCCCCGCCCCAATGCTCCAGCTCCGGCCTTAGACCCTGCGGCCCCCGCCGTCGACCGTGGTACGTTAATGGTTTCTGCTTCTCATCTTCCTTTCGCTGACTGTGCCGCCTCAGAGCGCATCTTACCGACCATGCCCTTTGCCCTCCCTTTCACCCTCTTCCTTCTGGAGGCGCACCTTCAAGGAGGCTGGCTCCAACTCGTAGTTCCTTACACCCTTTGCCTCCTAGTCTTTTACCTGTAAACATATGCACCAGTAGCGACACCCTATGCCACATATGACATTGACTGAAATTGGAAACCTTGTTTGACCAGAATCAGTCCATAAAGCTTAAAGGAATAAGGAAAAATTGCGTCCGAAAAGTTACATGTGGAGCTAATGATCGTAAGTGATAATTGTTGTTCAAGATGGAGATAGCACTCACTCTGTGTTGATGTTTAAAGTCAGCCCAAGTCCTGTCTAATAGGCTGCTTTCTTCCCCTCACATCGTTGGTTGTCGGCGTTATACGCTGTCAATCTTTGTGTTGCTGGCGTGATACGCCTCCAATTCAAAGCATGGTGAGGACGCAGCTATGCGAGGACTGCCCCTTGAACCACGGCGAATCTCACCGAGTTGCCACTGGAGATGTTGAGCATCGAGTGCAACTCGCCCGGTACCTTGCGGATGCGAATGCTGCTGCATCGCAACATTCGCCTCAGTCCGTCGACCAGCTGGCCGATTTGATTACTGGGATCACCCTGGAGGATGAGGGGCCCAACGTTCGGCAACAGTCGCCTCAGTCCGTCGACCAGCTCGCCGATTTAATGACTGGGATCACCCTGACGGACGAGGGGCCCAACGTTCGGCAACAGCCTTCCAAGTTCTTTAGCACGCGCGACGAGTTTCAGGACCAGGCAGAGATTCCCACCTCCCCCGTTCCAGTCCCGATATCAATCGCGCAGCAGAGTTTTCAAACAGTCCTGGGCTCCGTCAAGTACCCAGGAATGCGCTCGGTGGAACGAAACCAGAACCTTCTTCTTGACATTAGGAAGCAAGTGCAAATGGCTCGAGAGAGCCTGGCTGGAATCGATTTATTATACGCCGATAATAACCACCACCAGTCAATGCGCCTTGCTGTGGATGCCGCGGCACAAGTCGTGATCTCTTCAGGGATGCGCTTCCGCAGTTTGAAAACCTCCAAAGGCGGGGCGGACTTGACTCGACTGAGGGACGAGCTTTTAGCGGAACTTCGCGAGCTCGACCAGCGCATTGATTGCCTTGGAGCACTCTTGCCTAAGGAGGACGCGATCACAGAGACGGAGCCTCTACTGTACGACGCTAGTAAGCCTTTTCTCAAGTTCATCATTTTTACCAGCACTCATGGCTTCACTAGCTCACGTCCAAGTCAATCCCGTCGAACACCTGGATCTCATCGCCCAGATGACCGCATTACTGGGCGTCGTTTGCAACGTCGTCATTGGATTGAGCACAAAGCCATGCGATCTCATCCTTCAAACCGTGCAGATGATCATTCGGCTGGTCATGTCCATGGCTCTGCCTCCGGACGCTGAGAACTATAATGACCACCAAACACATGTGCTGAACCAGCTTCCCAAAAGCCTCCACGCGCCTTGGACGCATTCAAACTGGATGCGAAAACTACGGTCTACGCTACATGCCCTGCTTGCCACTTCACGCATGCCCCGGAGGTAGATCGTATCACTGGGGACCGAGTCTACCCCAGTTTCTGCAACAACTATATCCTCGAAACAGAAACCCAGCGACAGTGCTCTGAGCCACTGCTGGAAGACCGTGACGGAAAACCTCGACCAATCAAGCCTTATCTTTACGTCTCTTTTATGGATCACCTGGCGCGCCTCCTCTCTGATCCTAGACTTGAGGAGATGTGCGACCAGGCGTGCGATGCAGCCATGGACTCCCTCGGAAAGCCGCCCCCTGAGTTCGTTGAGAATGTGTTCGAAGGCGACTTTCTACGGGCATTTCAAGGACCCGACAAAAAAACACTTTTCATCAACCAAGGCGGGAGGATGCGGCTAGCCCTCGAGGTCCAGTTGGACTTTTTCAATCCGCATGGGACTTCGAAGCGAGGAAATCACGACTCTATTGGCATCCTTTCAGTTGCCATCCTCAATCTCGACGCGGACATTCGGTACAAACCGGAGCACATGTGGTTCAGCCTCATACCTGGCGCGAAAGAGCCCAACGGCGAACAAATTAATCATTATTTTCGTCCTCTCATCGATGAATGTCTCGTTGGCTGGGAACGCGGCATACATATCTCTCCCACGGGAAGTCGCCGTCGGGTCGAGACGTCGATTTGGCGATCGTCATCTCGGTCAACGATCTTCCTGCGGCTCGAAAAGCGTCGGGCTCTGCCGGCGTTGGGTCCAATCATTATTGCACCATTTGCAATTGCTTTGGTATCCAAACTTCGGACCGCACGGATTGCAATCATCCAGACTGGAGTCGCAGGGATATCGACGTCTTACGGAAGCAAGCACATGCTTGGAAAAATGCGCAGACTCGGGCGGACGGGATAAAATTTTCGAGGAGTATGGCGTTCGCTGGTCAGAGTTGTGGCGCTTACCTTATTGGGACCCCACTCGCATGCTCGTAATTGACGGGATGCACTGCGTACTGGAGGGACTCGCTCACTATCACTGTCGCAAGGTCCTTCGTATTGATGCTGAAAAAGCGAAAAAGAAGGAGCGTGGGCCAGTAGCTTTCGAGCAGGACTGGGTCGCGTACGACCCCGGCCAAGTTCCTCCCAAATATTTCTTGCCGCGGCCTGAAAAAGAGGAAAGACAAATATTTTTAATTCAGTCGAGGCTGGTTGCACCTCTTGCTCTTGAGGACGAGGAGCTGGTAGATGAACCTCCGGTCCATCAGGGTGACGAGGACCAGGAAATGCCTCCTGCCCCCGAGTCTCTTGTTGCTGACGGCGAGGTGGACAACTTGCGCAAGGCTCTCATGAAATGCAATTTACCGCCCCTTCGCTTTGTTGTCCGTTCACTCGATCTCAACTTGGGCAAGTTAAAAGCTGATTTTGCGGAGAGATTGATCACCTGGGTGGGTCTAATCAATTTTCTTTTATTTCATTCCATCTAATAATTCTTTTGAATCCAGCGTCTCGCACGACCGCTAGCTGGTTTCAAGCATGCTTGGATTCCATACCACGACGACGGTAGAGTTACATACCGCTTAAAAGACCGCGAGATTCAACAGCTGGCCACAATACAATCAGCGCTGATGATGCCTCTCGCTACCAGGGCCAGCGAGGCCCGACCTGACGCACCTGCTGCCCCTGAGGAGCCACCCGCCACGCGCTCTGATCCCAAGGTAGAAAAAGCGGCCGCAGCCCTGACAACGGCACTCACGTCTTACAATTTATCGCCCCTTCGTTTCGTTGCATATTCGCTAGGTCTCGACATGAGCGGGCCTGACACGAAAGCCAATCATGCCGCTAAATTATTGGCTTGGGTAAGTCCGATCGAGTCCACCCGTCATTCTCCGTCTAATGTCTCTTTGAACACAGCGCCTCACAAAGCCCCATGTCGATCCCCACTATGTTTCTCGAGCCATTGACCTCAAAAAAATCAAGTTTATCCAACATGTAATCGCTGCCACTGTCACGCCTGCGTGGATCCACTCAGTCCCCAAAAACTACGGAGAGAGTAACGCCGGTACCATCAAGGCGGACGAGTGGCGCATTCTCGCCACTATATACCTTCCATCGCGCTGATTCTCCTCTGGGGAGATTGGGAGCCGCGAGACGGAGAGTCCACTGAAGAAGGATCGGAACCATCTCGTCTCCTTGGAATGCTCGACCACACCATGGCTTTATTCCAAGCCATCACATTGGCTTGCCGATTTACCACCACTCTTGCGCGCGTTAAGGCCTACCACCAGTTCATCAAAGACTGGGTAGACGGCCTAAATAAACACCATCCACACACCACCGATCATGGTCGCAGGACCAACATCCACGCGGCTTTCCATATCTACGACTTTCTTCTACTTTTCGGACCTATTATCTCCTGGTGGTGTTTCCCATTCGAGCGTCTCATAGGTGTCCTGCAAAGGACCAAAACAAATGATCAGGTTGGAGGAGAGCTGGAGGAACAATCGCCAAATCATTCCTGAGAGGCGCTAACCTCCGGCGATGGCTCAACCGACCTGACTGCCCAGAAGTCATCAAGGAATTCAAATGTTTGTTCGACGTCGCATACACCCATCGCCGTAACTTGACCGAGGAGTCGCCCCCCCTTGCTGTAGATGGCGAATGTGCCCATTACACCTACCGAGGCGTTAACTACTCTCGGGCGTCCACTCACTTAGGAAATAGTTTGATTTTGTACTCTCCTTCTCCTGCAGACGATCCTATTCCTGGCAGCATCGAGAAAATCATAACTGAAGGCAAGAAAACCGTTTTCATTGTTCGCCGTCAAGCCCCGCTTCCCATAGGCTCATTCGACCCTTTCCTTCGCTATCCTCACTTTCCCGCAAAGTCATATTCCTCTCAGATGGAGGATACCCGCGATACGATCCCACCGTCGGCCGTACTCTCTCATTACGCACGGTTTGATTACTCAATAATCGTTCAGTGGTACTCAATTTGTTGAGGGTAAGATTATCGTTCATTTGAGAGCAGATAACTAACAGTGCCACTAGGACTAAGCTTGAGCACGAGTTCACAACCTCTCCTTATCCTGACGTGCAGGAACCACGGAAGCACTTTGTCGTTTTATCTTTATGTACACCTCTATACGTCCCTTCTTCTCCTCCCTTTCCATGCTAGCTTGCTTGATAAATACTATGTGTCTCATGTCGTACTGTGTACAGTATTAATTTTTTGCCATCTGAATAATCTTCAAATAAATTCTCGGTTCTGTAAGCGCGATTGCTTTTCAATTATTTTAAACGGTCTATGATGCTTTGGCTCGACGTGTCAAAATGGAACAAAAAGAGTCATGACATTATTTTAAAGTACAGGGTATGCATCCAGTAAGAAAGCGGCGATAGCATAGTAACAAAGCGGCGGTAGCATACGACAAGCGGCGGTAGCATACGACAGCAGTCCAAAACGACGTTGTCCAAAAACAGCAGTCCAAAAAAAAAAAATGCGGCTATAACCTACTGCTCATCCGTACCATCTGTACCCTGTAGATCAATCTCCAAGGAATAGTAATGCCACGCCACAAATTCGGCTGCTGAGTCTGGTACCCACAGTGTGGCATTCTTACCGGCGGGGATCAGGGCAATAAAAACTACGGGGGTGTTTTTGGGCAACATGGCTTTCACGCATGGTATTCCGCTGGTCTTCATGGAATGGTTAGCTTCACCATTTCTGTCGAAGACTTGGTAGACGTAGCCGGTGCCATCGTGAAGTGCAATGGCGTCAAAAAGGGCTTGTCGAGGGTTCATAGCAACATGCAGGATGTTAGGGGTAATTGCTGAGCCTTTCTGATGATTGTACTGGCCGACGTCAAAATATATGCGGTGGGTGCATGGCGGAGGGCAGGGGAGGGGTTCATCGTCAGGCTCCGTCAGAGGGCTGCTGGTCGTGGTGTTGGTGCCATCCACGGGGCCACTTTCGGATGGTCCAGCTTCAGCTTTGTCCCCATTGTCATCGTCGCCACCATCGTCGCCACCACCAGAGCGGTTTTCGACTTTGATCTTTTTTGCAGGAGGTTCGTCGTCGCTCTGCCAGGTTTCCTTCCTCTTCAGGGGGTCGGTTGACCTCCGCGCATATAGATGAGACTTGCGCCGATCTTCAAACGGCACCTCCTCCCGGGCATCGAGTTCCCACGTGGAAAACTGGCTTTTGCCCTTCTTCTCTTTGCCCTTCTCTTTGTCCTGCTTGCCCTTCTGTTTGTCCACGCGGTTTTGGTCATTGCTTTCACGACCCCGTTGCACTTTCATCGGCATCCAACGGTATTGGCAGCTAAAGTAGCCGGTCAGAAAATCGAATGCTATCGCTTCAAAGAACTGCCAGGAGAGGTTGGATTTGTCGTTATGGAGAAGGGAGTACTGGGTTAATAAGAAAGAAGAACGCTTCAATCTAACCATGTGGAAGAACTGGTCCCGCATCGGTCTGCTGGAGAAGATTATCTGCTCTTCGAAAAATTCTGATCCGGACCGCACGATGGTAAACAATCCTGGAGGGAGTGCCGCTAGTTCAGATGAACTTGGGGATGGGGTGGACGCGATGCTCATCAGAACGTCCCCCGTGGAGTTGGCCAAAATGCTTTTGATGCCTTGCATGTATTCACGCTCCGTCGACTTCATATTCGTGGCGGCGAGTATTTCATATAAGTGGGGGAAAGATGGGCCAAGTCGCGTCAGGAGTGGGCCCAGACATGGGCCAAATTTGGAGAAACCAGCTCGTTCGCGATTGGGGTGGAAACGTAACCTAAAGAGAAGACACCTCAGGGCCTTGAATTAAAAGTAAAGATGCATAAGACGCACGTCGTGTATATCTCGACGACTGTCGGCGGATTCATAACGAACTTGTGACTATTTTCCAGGGGTACCATACGCCAGGAATTTGAAGAAGCAAATACGGCCTGCCAAGGTACTGGCTGGAACCAGATCCACCCCTCATGCTCCTCTGGTTTCAATCCGCGGGCGTCAATGAGGACCCATGTGGAGGTGATGTTTCCATCAGTCCTATAGGTATCCAGCCAAGCTCGAGCTTCGCTGGAATCAGGAGAATGCACGCTCCTCTGAACACCGGCCGCGCTGAAGAAATACGAATACTTGTTTATCGTATAAATTGTCGGATGTCCCTTTTTCAGTCTTTTAATAAGCAGATACCAAAGGGCGTACGTCTTTCCTGCACGGTGGATCGATGTTAGGTGGATTAAAAGCGGAGAGACCATGAAGCTCACCAATCCCTTTAGAACCCACAATATTCGCCATTTTGGCGTCTTCACCCGCATTGCCATGTCCTGTACAAAGTCGTACAGAATTGGGTGTTCCTGGAATTCAACAAGATGGCATCTCCTCTCGCAGACGGACGTGGAAGAATGGTTGAGTTGTTGGGGCACAGCGTATACGGTGGAGTTGAGCGCTGCTTTGAAGCTCTTGACATCAACAACGTCGCTCGGAGATGGGAGACAGGGGTGTAAGGACGTAAGCAGCTGCTCAAGCGCCTCGTCATCTTTCTCCGACCATTGTGTTAATACAGGGTGCCAGTCCTTGACGCAGAGATTTGTAGGAACGGCTCTGTCGGGTTTGTTCTCGCTCTGCCAGTGGTAATTGTGAAAATTAACGATATCGTCGGGGGGAACTTGGTCCCAGAACATGGTGGGTAGAATAGTAAGTAGAGTAGATAAAGTTTCGAAAGCGTATTACACCCCGGAATGAGGCAAGCTAATTCAAAGACGATGCGCCTCGAATTGGAGGAATGCACTGGGGTGGTGGGGGGAAGCCCGAGTGCAGAAAAGCTAAAGGATTCAAGCGTATGACGCTGGAATGCAAAACGATTCAAGCGTATGACGCTCGAATGCAAAATGTGCGAAGGAAGAATAAGAGAGAGTCAGGTCAGGTGCATGCTTTTGTTTCACTGTCTGATCTCCGTGTGTCTTTGACACGTGACCTCAAACTCACCTTGATCGTAACCTTTCATCGATGCCACGATGTGAGCCGTTATACGGCCACACCGCGAAGTCCATCGACTCCGCTGTATATTCTAGAGCCGATAGTTTCGTTTCTTGGCGCCCCTCAAGTCTTCCCATCTTTCGCTTGATCGTCACTTCATCTTCAGCGACGATGCGAGCCGTTATACGGCCACATCGCGAAGTCCATCAACTCCGCTGTATAACCGCTAGCTTCATTTCCTGGCGCCCTCCCCCTTTCTCATCTTTCTGCTGCAGCCAAGCCAAGCCTTGGGAAAGCGCGAGATCTTGTATGCTGTGGCTTGTTGGCGGACTTCAAGATTAAGGCATATTCAAAGCAGAGCAGAATCGTATAAAATTCATAGCATAGAGTATAGCATGGTTGTTTCCGACCGCCATGTTTCTTAAAAACAACTTAGCTGCTGCCATAATTCAATTCAGCTTTTGGGGTGCTGCACGCCGCTCGAGAACGGATCCAATCCCAGTGCGTATTGCTGTCATTCACTGAATCTCCCAACTAAAGCCCTACAGGTCTGGATCAACAATACCCCGGATTGGTCAAAGGTGTCTCCCGCGACTCACTAGCTGCACGTCCAAGGTAGGTGACCTCCAGTTTTCTTACCTCCCGCCTGACTTGCGGCCCAACTCTCGCAGGCAGATTTTACACGGGATGAAGGGGAATTGGTGCATACAGCCTACTTGCGCTCGCCGGTGAGTGGTCTCATGGCCTCGGTTCCGATTGACTTGCCTGGATGGCTGACTGGTGTTCGCAGCGCCAAATCACTTGGTACAAGCTCCCATTCCCAGCATCGACCCAAATCTTTTTACGCCCTCGATATCGACTGGGCCGCATGAAGTTCACCTCATACCATGTTGCACACCTCCGATTCCATGCTTTCGGGCGCTTGGAGTTTTGGCAAAAAATTAAATAAATAAATAAATCAAGACGATCAGTCCTGAGGTAGGCATGATTCATCTTCAAAAAATTTAGGCGCTGATTCAAAATTCAGGGGAGTTTCATGGAGAATCCAGACAGCATCGCCGTTGGGAAGAGCATCAAGGAGGCACGGGAAGTAAATTGTCGAGGACAATGCCCTTTCAGTAAAAATAATATTCACCTTTTTTTCTGATATTCTTTTGGCGAAGCTTTCAGGCAAGATGGAGAACATCTCCAAAAAAAATTGGAGGTCATACCACCCCAATAAGGCAAGTGTCAAACCATATAAGGTAATAATGTCGCAGTGTTTCTCGACCAATATTTTTCGGAAACTTCAGACAATCGCCAAAGGATTCAAAGATTCGCTGCATCAGAAATGGGCATCGTACCCAGGATTTTAGCTGCCACGCCCCCTTGGAGCATTGCAATAAATTCAAGTCGCCAAAAACAAAACTGAGATTACAAGATTTTTATTGTACATTTTTCAACGAAGACGGGTTCTGTAATCGAAAAAAAGTGAGTAAAAGCACCTTTCAGTTGGCATCGTAACCAACTGACTTGACCGTTAGCGCTTGCCCAATAAGATACATCCACCTCAGCGCAATTTTTTCTACCCCGTCGACACCGCCAGCCGCCACAAGATCGAAAAACTCTCTGTGCTCCTTTGAGTACGAGCATCGGACGCGCGGTATCGCAGCATTCCGCCGCCGGAGGCTCTCGTGTATCAGAGCTTCTGCATGGAAGATGAATGCACCAACAGCAGAAAAGGCATTACACCTACCGAGCAACATACGGTGGGGAGTCCACAACTTCATCTCCCAAATCAACACCCAGTCCACTCCGCATTTTGCATACGCGCGTTGGCGGGTCTCGAAGTCTTTTGCGTGCCCGACCTTGACTTGCGAGATGGCACGATACTCCGCGGGGGATATCTGCCCGTTGCGATATCGTCGATAGTCGTCACGGCGGACGCGACGGACGATGTAAACGTAGCCTGGTGCATCGTTCTTGAATGGGTTGCACCTGTGTGGAATTCAGTCAAAAACAGTGCTGGAAACGCCGGACATACAGATTTTTGAGTGCCGCGAATGTATCAGAGCGGCCCCGAAGATTGCGGGGGTCAAAGTACGAGGCGACCCGCGGGCGACGGCGGGAGCTGCGCGCCATGCTATCCAAAAGGTGAGAGGAATGCTAGCCAGAGAAAAATCCACATACCTGAGGCAAAGTCCAGTTTTTTTTTTTTTTTGGGATACCTTTCAGCTCTACCGCAATGGAAGCAAACTGAGAAATCAGGTTAACGCCCGTCGCGCTCGACGACGCGAAACAGCGCTCGAGCAGAGAGCTCTCCTGAGTAGTATGGTCGTCACAGCGTTCAATGTGACCGCTGTGACCGTCTTTCTGGTCTTCTACAACGATCCTCGGCGCACTCTCTGGATAACTGCCCGAAACGCAGCGCAGGAGTCGCGCTTCGACTCAATTGAGACGCCGTTCGCGCTGCGTGCCCGCCCAGAGTCGGACAACCCGACGATTGGTATGTCTATCTCCATTTCACTTTGTTCTCCGTGCTTATTTTTTCCTCCGCTCTAGCTCTTCTGGCTCATTAGCCAGATGTTGTCGTTGGCATCGACTGCACGCATGGTGAGTAGCCTCAGCTCCCGTGTTCAAAATCTGACATTGTTTTCTCGCAGTGACGCCGGACAGAGAAGGTGTATGTGGATGGCCTTGACCTGATATATTCTGTATGTTTTATCGTTCAAATGAATTTTGGTTGCTGATTATTCTGCAGCACTTTTTGACCCCAATAATTGCGTCTCTAGAGACTTCCCAGCCTCTGCTTCGGCGCTCAGATCTGGCGTCGGTGTTTTCCAATTTTGTAGACATCTGGAACCTCCGCCGCGCATTTTATGCGTCTCTCTCTGACCTATTTGTCATCATCGAACGTCGACCCTCCCCCACTCTCACCCGTCCTGCTTTCGCACTTCCCGTATCTCTCGCTTTACAAGCCGTTCGTGACCGCCTTCCCCTCCACCCTATCTTCTATGGTGAACCTGGCGTCACCCGACGGCAAACCACCCCAATCCTCATCACAGCCCGGCCTTCGCTGCGTACTTGCTTGCGCGAGAGGCAGACCCCCGCTGCGGCAAGCTCAAGCTCCGTGATTGGCTCCTCACCATTGTGCAGCGTTGCCCGCGCTACCTTCTACTTCTCAAGGGCCTCATTGAATGCATACATAGATCCTGAAGACCTCGAACACGCTCAACTCACCGCCTCCCATACTCTTGTCTCCAAGAGTGAGTGCGTTTACTTCATTTTTTTTTTTTTGTCCGTTTACTGATTTACGCCCGCAGTCACACTCACCCTCAACACTTCTATCCATACGCACGCACAGACGCTCTCGCTGTTGGCCCTTCAGCGCTCGACACCGAGCCTGCCCTTCCAGCTCATCGTCCCCGGCCGCACCCTCGTCCGCCGCGGGCCCCTCTCGCACGTCGAGTGTAGCACCCAGCCACGCGACCGTGAGTTCCTCCTCTTCTCCGACTGCATCGTGTGGCTCGAGGCAGAGGAAGGCCGGCGGCAACGGCAACTCCACTACTCCGAGCCCGAGCGAGAGCTCTCCTGCGCCCACACACCCCGTCATGACACGAACGCGGAGCAAGAGCGAGGCGGAACTTCCCCTGCGCAATGCGAGTGGGGAGATCACACCCGCGACGCCAGGTTCGGGGACACGCAGCGTGATGCCGCTGCTGCCCGCGCGCAAGTCCGGTTACCATCACCCCATGTCGCGCATGAAGCGGTCCCGGCACGCGAGCAGTGGCACCACCGAGGAGGGCCGCTGGGTCTGCAAGGGGCGCGTGGAGCTCGTCGATCTCGAGGTGGTCGTTACGCCGCCGCGGGAGTTCGGCGAGGAACGCAGGTTCGAGGTGCTCAGTCCGGAGGGCAGTTTCGTACTTTATGCCGGTGCGTCTATGCCGGTTGACGTGCTCTTTTCTTCTCCTTGTACTGATGATCTCATGCTAGACTCGGAGGAGGAGCGCGACGCCTGGACATCGGCAATATCGCAGGCGAAGGCGCAGCTCTTTGTGCCCTCAACGCGACGGCACATTTGCGGCGCTCGTTGCAGGCGCTGCCGTTCCCACGTTCAGACGAACGATTGACGACGCTGAAAGAGGGGAAGGGGAAGGGGAAGAAGTTAGAGTGGCGGGGGCGGGTGGAGCACTGGGTGCCAGCGATATGGATTCCGGATGAGAAGACGGAAGGTTCCATGCGTTGCGGCCGTCCATTTGGATGGCGCAGACGGTGGCACCACTGCAGACTGTGCGGGAGGTGTATTTGTTCCTCGTGTTCTGATCGCGTGAGTCTTTCTTTCCCTGCTTTCTTGTCCTACGTGTTTGACATCATTTGCGCAGACCTTCTTCATCTCTGACCCGAATGCGCCCGAGAATTCGAGCAAGCCTGCGCGCGCGTGCAATGCGTGCTCTGAGACGGTCTTCCCCTTGCTGGATAACCCGCCAGAGGACGAGGACGGCCACCGAGCCTCACAGCTGCATGCTAGACGCGCCCAATACCCTCACCTCACTCGCCAACTTCCCATCCTGGCTCTCCATGCCTTCGCGTCCACCACCGAGGCACTCGTGGCGATCGACCGCGGGCCACAGCGATACCAGAGCGCCGCGGCCAAGTACGAGCGGCTGCGGCGCGGGGACATCAGCGCCAGGTCCGAGTTCGACCTGCGGCTGCAAGGGGAGGAGGGGAGCGACATGTCACACGTGGAGATGACGGGCGAGCGCGTGTGCCGTGAGGTCGCCGCCGGACTTTGGGGAGTCGCGCTTAGGGATCACGTCGACAGTGCAGGAGGACGCGGATGAGGATTCGAGCGGCTCGGGCGCGCAGATACAGACGGGCGGACGAAGAGGAGCCGCGGACGAGGTGGGAAGACACGGCAAGGTGGAATCAGCGCTTCTCGCTACCGCGGTCGCGCTGCAAACGTGTAACAGTACGCTGGAGTCGTGGCCGCAATGTCACTCGAAGTCTACTGAGGTGAGTCGTCTTTTGGTGTATGGCTTCAAGAAAGTATTCTGAAAGTTGTAAGATATCGCTCGCAAACACTTTGGTACTTGCAGTCTTGAATTATCGTGGGTGGGCACAGTACCGCGATTGTCGACGCTCGGTCGGTTGGAGCGACTGGGCGAGGACGCCAAGCCGGCGCCGATCGAGCGTACGTGAAGCGGCTCGAGGTGTTTGATGTCAAGGACCGCTCGGTTCTCGTCGTATACCTGCACATTTGTTACTTACCTCGTATATTTCTGTGCATTAAATACAAGTTGGAGAATATACGATGACTTGACGACTTTGAGTGACGATCACCGTCACCTCAGTGACGATGAGGTGCCGGTTGCCTGCCGCTCACCCGCCGATGACCCGCAGATTAATTTCGCGGAAGCCGAAACCATTGGTTTCGGCTTCAGTTTCGGCTGGGTCAATATCTGAGCCGAAAGGATTCGTGTCGGCAATCCCGAAACTCAAGCCGATACCTTGAGTTTTGAGTCGGGTATTGAGGTGCCCGAAATCAGATGTATCAGAGGCCGTTTCGGCGCCTCTGATACCATGCGTTTTGCGACCCACATCAATGGTCCCGAAACGCAAGCCGATATGTTTCGTTTTGTGGGGCTCGAAACGCTTAACAAAACTTAACATTTCCAATTTGATTTCTGCTGATTAAATACTTCTAGTTTCCGATACAATTTCAAGACATTGGATATTTAATCCGATACTTAACCAATTGGAACTAACTTACAACCGCCCGAAATTTAGGGATTTGCAGTGTGAAGGGCCTGCTCGGGTGCACGGGGATCAAGCCATATGGCTTGATTTTTGGCAGGAGCAGCCTAAGCGAACACAGCCACATCAAGCCACCGAGCAGGCCCTTTTTTCTGTAAAAAAAAAACTGCTTTGCTTGTTTCAAGGTTTAAATTCGTTCACGCATGCGCATGCTGTGTTTGAGAGGCGGGGATGTGAGAGCTGCAGTAGAAGTCTGTATGCAAATACAGACAGATACCTCTCAAATCGAGGACAAGGACGCAAGTTCCCTGGGTCCGCGACGGTTCCGAGTCAAGTGCGTCCTCATATATCAAACACTAGAAAAATAAATTGGCTGGATCTCGACCCTCGCTGTTGATCCATCGGTAGGAATGAGGGCCTCGCACCCAAACTACATATCTACTGTACAATCCTCGACAGTCGCGGGAGGGCTGAACAACAAGTACTTTTGAGCGTTCGGCCTGAGCGGTGGCCGGTGTTCTATTCTCTTCTTGTCCGGGGTCACTGTTTCCTTCTCTTCTTTTTGCCGGAAAACTCAACCCCACGTCGCATCCGCTGCAGGAGTCCCATGCGCGTTTAATTCTTCTTTGCATTCTCCCTGACTGATGCAGTTGATGCAGTCAATGTACCGAGGCTCCATCGTTCTAGTAGGTACGTTTTCTTTTTTTCAAGGTAGTCTTCAGTTTCCTTACGAAAGGTTTTCATTCCCCCGCATACACTTGGGTTCCAATTTCGCGTTTATATAAGCCTCACAAATTATCCACAGGCTGACCAGAATCAAACGTATACACATCCGGCTTATCATTACCTGTGGTGTTGGAAAAAGAGATGAACATCAGCTCCTCCTCATTGGCTCCTTAGTTCTGAGTTAAATTTTTTTTTTGGGAGGGGGAATAGAGCACGTGCAGTTTCCCATGGTTCAAAATGGCAACTTTCGATCGTGATCGTCTTGTCAAGGCCCAGGAACCAAAATCGTTGGCAAAGGAGTCGGGAAATATAGTCTGCTTGTCCTCATGTGTTTCTTACCCCCCACCGACACCGCTTACCAGGCCAGCCAGCCACCCGCCAGACGTAGCGCGCTCTCCCGCTTCGGCTATCGCCTAAAGAAAGCGATCACCATCCAGAGGGCCGCGTACCTTCCTGACCGCCTCTACGCATTTTCGCGAGAGAGCCCCCTGACGGTGGAACAATACATTTCCACCTTGCTCTACACAGAAATCGCATTTGAAGCCGTTGTCGAATCCATCGTTTACTACCGCCCCGCTCGGGCAAAACGCATTAAAGTTTCTGGGGATGCGTTTTTAGTCTGCCACCTCCGGCACCCAGAGGCCCCGCGTATCAGGATATCGCTAATGTTGGATCGTTTTGCATCCAATCCTTCGCTAACTGCGATGACGACCGGCTCTCACGCACGCCTCATTGGGGAGGCCTACCTCGAGTGTCGCACCCTAAAATTCGGCGACCCGACTCCTGCGCCCAAGATCATGGATTTCTTGGCCATAGCACAGCTCGTCGACGAACGGAAGTCGGAGTACGCGTCTGCAGACCGCTCCGGGGTGCTTTATGGGACGGCCGTGTACGCTGCGCTCCAAGAGATCTTTGACGGCCATTCGAAAGACGAATTATGCGACGACGCAGCACTCGCTTTATTCAACCGCAATTCATACTACGAAAAGCAAGTTAGTGCCGTTATCGTGGCCTTCCCGTCTGCGCGATACGAACTCCAGAGCAGGATGGATCGGGTACGGAATGTCCTTTTGAATTACTTGATTCATGTTGCTCACAAAACCGACATCATAGCCTTGGTCCTTTCGATATAGGGATGAGGATTTGGCGACCCTACTGGACGATGAAGCTGCCCTAGATGACAAAGCGCTCGCGTGATTAGTACGAAGAGGTCATCAGTGTCCGGAGAAATTGAGAGTTGAACTCTGACTTAACTCCACGCTCACTACGCACGCCTATGCTCCCCCACTCCCGGATTCTTCATTGTTGACCATATCTCCGAATCCTGTATATCATTCTGTATTCATTGATGACCATCCAGCCCCAGAATACATTCACCCATCATACATGCGCGTGGCGCCAATCCCCCAAAGTCTATTAGATGAACGTAGGGACATACACGAACGGATGACGCTACGTTCGAATTATACCTTAACCTCCCCATTCCCCCCGCCGTCCAGCTGGTTCCCCTTTGGCGCACGGTACAGTAGAAACCCCGGGTGCGCGAAGTTGAACGCGAAGATCGCGAGCGTGACCATCCCGCCATCGAGTACGCCTGACAAAGGAAACAGAGCCTCATCGGAGAGCCGAAAATTCGGAAAAGAGAGGGAACGCACTGAAGTACAACTCTGTCTGGATGATACGCCCGCGGAAGCCGTCGTTGAGCTCAATCACGCGGTAAATCGCTCTGAAATTGAGAGGTCAGCATAGTGCCATCAAGACGGAGTGGATTGACGGGAGGAAGAAGGAATACACACCGGATGAGCAAAAACAGCAAATTGAAAGCCATCCCGACGATGAGGACCTTCAGGCGGGAGGTCAATGGCGCGGGCGTAGGTGGTGGCACGCTCCTGTTCTTGGTGTGCTTGGCAAGCGGGCGGTGCTTCAAGAAGCGCCATAAGAACTCGCCCGCGCATATTGCGTAGGCCACGATCGTCACTGCGCATTGTGCTGTCAGTTTCATATTTGACCACATACGTTGGAAAGGACGTACCGAGCTGAAGGCAGATGCCAAGGAGCATAATGTGGCCTCCCTGGAATCGAAAGATTTATTATTATTAAGTCTAGTGAATGAATGGTTGGTGGATGCACATTCTTAGGCGACTTCAAGTTGACGACTGCCTTGGCGGCGATGCCCGCGCCGATGCCTTGCACGAAGAGCGAAAGGATATCCTGAATAGATACCCAGCGATTAGCATTGATTTTCGTCCGACCTGTCGAGCAGTGCGCACGCATATCAGGAATACAGTGGTGTCTAATAGAAAAGATTAGGGTATATCACAAGGGAAGGAAATTACGCACATCGCTTTGGGCCAAGCCTACTGTAGATGGGGCCGAGGCGCGTGATGATCGCGCCGAGGATGGTGAAGTTCGCGGCGGCAAGCGGAGTAGGCTACGATCTGAGGTAAGTAAATATATAGGCCCGCCGTAAGGGTAGGGCTGACTCCACAGATGGTTACAATAAGCCTATGGTAAAATGAGCCACCATAATAAAGAATCGTGGCAATGTAACACACTGGATCTCAAACGGATGCGGCTGGAGCACCGAGATAGCGGACCACAGGCGCGCGCTCCACCCGAGGGTCTCGAGAAGGCCCGCGAAGATGGCGGTGGGGAAAATCCACCACAGGCGGTAGCGTATGGCCTGGCCCAGATGGAGTACTGGATCGAAGTAAAATTAAAATTATGAAGAGTTATTTCGAGTTGTTTGCGCACTGGTTGAGATACCGAACAGCGTGACGAACAATATGCACACGCTCTCCGTGGGGGTGTAGCCGTATGGGGACTCTTTCAGTACCATGATTGCAGCACTGGTTTGGTGGCAGACGGACTCGGGGAGGTTGGATTAGTGCAGAAACCTATGATGCATGCACTTATTTAACGGTTTGTCCGTCGATGTCCGTCGGGGCAGGCGGACCACCTCCGACGGGGCGTCAAAATTAGCGAAAGCTTCCGTAACATCGTAACATCGCTCGGATGGGGATCCGGCGCTTAAGATGTGGTGTGTGTCTTGACGAGATTCTACCTTAACATGGCCTCAGTCGACCGGATGACATCCAATCTGTTTCCAGTGAAGGGACGTGTTGGACTCCGACGGCGTCCAGTGGTCAGAGTTTATTTGGCTTTGGGAAAATGCAGTCGCCAATCAGGAACTTTGCTAATTATTTCTTAGAGAGACGGGTTCCGAAAATCAACCGCTGGTGTTAAATAACAAGCCTAAGGCTCTATAAGTAAACGACCTGAAGGATGATAGGGTTCAGAGTGCTCATTCCAATGCCATCAGTAAACTGAATGAATTGAAATCTATGTTGAAGCATGGAATGTGGCTCACGAACCTTGAAAAAAAGTAGGATCGACGTGGGATCGAGATTCGACCTGATTCGACCTTTGGATTTGAGACTGCCAAGAAAGCTGTGCCAAGGCTGTGCAGAAATGCCCATGCCAAATACGAGAACACAAGGTCCCTCTTTTCAAATTTCCTTCAAATGCCGCCGCTCAGACTCTCGCCCACGCCGTCGGATTCCGACTCGGACAACGATGCACCTATAGCGATCCCCCATACACAGGCGAAACGTGCTGTCCGGACGCGTGAGGCGGCGCGGGAGCAGGTCGCCGCGGGTGAGCGAGAAAAACGGAAAGCAAAGAATCGGGAACGGGATCAAAGGCTCAAGGCGCGTGCGGGGGTGCGCGCGGAGACGGGGATAGAAGAAAACGTGGAGTCTCGGATGGAGCGCGCGATGCGGGAGGCGCAGGAAGAGGACGAGGGCGACGAGGAGGACGATGAGGACGAGATGTCAGATGACTTGGATGAAGAAATCCCCCGCGGGGAAGATGGAGATGGAGAGTCTGATGATGAAGAAGACGAAGACGAGCAGATGCCCTCAAACCCCGACCACCTCCCCGACCACCTTTTCACGTCTGCGTTCGCCTCCACCTCCGCCCCCTCATTAAAAAAGCCACTACAGGCGCCCAAAAATTTCAAACGAAAACGGACACGCGCTTCTAAGGCGAAAGATCTCGTTGTCGGGTGCGTTTTCTCTCTCTTTTGCTCGTCCGCTTACCGATAACTTCGTTCGCTGACCTGTTCACAGCTCTCGTACCATCCGCATCGCCTCTACTACCGCGCATCCCATTCCCGCTACCCTCCCTTCGCGCAAAATCCGCAAATTCACTGATCGTGCTCTTGCGCTCAAAGGCGGCGCGAAAAAAAAGGCCTGGACGCGAATGCCGGGTACGCTGACATTTTGTGAGATAATATTAATGTTGACGGTTATGTGAAAAGCGAACCTTGGTGTGATGCGGCGCAGCCTGCCGGGGCCTCCAGTGGGATTTGTACGGAATCCGTCAGCCGTATAAGTAGGCAAGGAGATCATAGTGTTGTATTCGTGACGATTAGGACCTGGGTACGCTGTGATTTTGGACGGTGGGATTCAAAATACAATATTAATCTATCAAGGAGGAGTCTCAGGGCAGGAAGTTGAGTACGCGGCCGCCTTTACCACAGGGCCGGCGGATTTTTTGGCATCGCGGCCAGGTGTGTAGAACAATTCAACAATATGACCTCGGATTAGAAGTCGGAAACTACCTTTTCGAAAATAATTATAATTGAAAATGGAACGATTTGTTTTGGCCTACAGCATGCACGCCTTTTATGATGGGTTGCCTTTTTATCTGCAAAATCTGGCCTCGGAGGAGTACTTTAAGTGTACTGATACTAGAGCGTCTGTCAGGAGAGACTAGCACCGCGAAGACTTAGAGTAATTTTGTAGTATGCCAAATCCAGCCAAATCACACCCTTTTCTGGGGCAAATTGGGGCTTAACTTGTTGTTCAAGCTTCAACCGGAATCGGCTGTATCTGTATTTACGCGTACGGCCCGTAGTTTCCCGAGACGGCTTGATTTGGGCCGTTTGAGGCCCCGGTCACTACCTACTAACTCCGTCCGCCCAAAGTCGAAGATTTTGGTTGATTTACTCTATGAATTTTGACCTTTGGAGGCTTGTTTTACTCTATGATGGACGGAAAACTTTTCCCACGCTAGTTTTTCCGCTTTTTTTCGCCCCGTGGACGCTCCCGCAGGTTTCCCCGCCCCATTAGCCTTCGCTGCCTTCGTTTTCTCGCCTGCCGCGCGCCTTTTCATTCAATGGTTGGGTCAAAAATCTTCTCTAAGGGACCTTCTCTTTCAAAAAAATCTCTCGGGCTGCGCCCGATTTACTCTATCGCGGACCGAGAGCCTGGCTCAGGCCTTGTTTTACTCTATATCCCGGACCCAAAAACACCAAATTTTGGCCTCGATTTACTCTATTCCGGACGGAGTTCATAGGTAGTGACGGGGGCCTGCCGTTTGTGCGCGCGGCGATTACGTGAATAGCCAAATTCGATGCTGGCTACTACCACGTTCAATCCCGCCGGATGGGCGCTGCTAGGAACGGTCGCTCACCTTTTCTGTCATGTGTATGAGCCCCGCACTGCGCTCCAGGGTGTCGCCTTGATTGTGTTGGTTCCCGCGATACTCATGTCCGACAATGTTGGCGCTGCACTCCAATCGTACTGTGTTTTTATCTGTTCACTGTCTCTCTCCATCATCTTGTACCGGTTGTCTCCCATACATCCACTATATCATGTCCCGGGTCCCATCCTCTGGAAGATAACCAAGCTAGCTGGCATATTGGTGTCGTTTACTGGGCATCAACATCTTTACTTCAAGCGGGCCCACGACAAGTATGGCCCTGTTATCCGCACCGGTAATTGATCCTTCATCCTCTGTCTCCTAGTACTGACGTGCAAGGCCAGGGCCTAATGAAGTGAGCATCGCCGATGTTGATGCCGTGGTTTCTGTGCTTGGTTCAGCAGGGTTACCCAAAGGAGAATGTATGGTACTTGTTCTTCATTTCTCACTTTGATTCATCTGTGTATTAGACTATCAGGCCCGACAAGATCCGAGTGCTCCTCTTAACTTGGTGGTTCTGCAAGGAGAAGCTCATGCCAACAGGCGGAGATTATGGAATCGCGGCATGAGCACTGAGTCTCTGAAAGAATATGAGGCGATAATTGCAAAGAGAGCTTTTCAACTGTTGAATTGCATCGCGACTTGTCAGACTCTAACCTCGTGGACTTGGCTGCTTGGATCTCGTATTTCTCGTAAGTTTCAACGCTTCCAACGTGACGCCATTTTGACGTTTCTCTGTGCATAATAAGCTTTGACTTCATGGGAGATATGGCGTGAGTGAATTCCGAGCGGCCAGTTCTAGTTATTTGTTACCCATTGGTCTCAGTTTCGGCGGTGGGTTTGAGCTTATGCGGGACGAGGCCGACAGAACCAATATTTGGCCAATTATCGAGCACTTCGCGGTGTAATTAGGACCTTTTATCCGTGTCCTAAAGCTGATTGACGGTTATTCAGCTTGGCATCCTTATATTCCCACGTCCCGTGGGTAGCGCGCACTCTTCAGTTGATTCCTCTTCCCTCTCGGGATCGTCTGAGGAAGTTTGGATCTGACAATGCTTTGCGTCGGCTCAAGTCAACGTCGACTACAAAAGATTTGTGGTACCATCTGGTAGGGAGGCAGTTTCTCCGCCGTGCCAGTCTCTCAGATGAATAACCAGATGGACGAGGCTGGCCTAGAAAATGAAAAGCCTGCTCTCAGAGACGTTGTGTCAGATGGGGCGACTGCTGTCATCGCAGGAGCCGACACAGCAGCCTCTGCACTCTCGAGTCTATTTTTCTTCTTGTTATCGAATCCCAATTACTACGTGCAACTGCAGGAAGAAATTGAATTGCACTTTCCTCCTGGAACCGATCCTCTAGATACGAAAACCCATACGGAAATGATGTTTCTTAATGCTTGCATGTTGAGTAATTTACTGATCGTCGTGCACCACCACTTATAGTTATAATCAGAAATGAAACACTGCGCCTTCACCCTCCTGTCCCCACAAACGGACCAAGGCAGGTCCCACTTGGATCCCACGGGAAACTCATCGCGGGATTGTGAACATCCCTCATTCTTTTGCGATCTGGAAACTGACCTGGAGTTTAGTTTCATCCCTGAGGGAACACAGGTCTATGTTCCGCCTTATTCGCTACACTTGGATGCCAGGTATTTTTCGCCGTCACCAGAAAAGTTTATGCCCGAGCGATGGATCGATCCGTTGCTTGCCCCCAATGTCCATGCATTCATACCATTTTCATATGGACCCTCGAATTGTGTCGGACGTAATTTGGCCAGGCAGGAGATCGGAATGGTGACCTGTTTGTTGCTGAGCAAGCTCGAGATTCGGTTTGCACCCGGTTTCGATGCCGCAGCGTGGCCAGGGCAGCTACATGACCATTTTGTCACTACCAAGGGTGCATTGATGGTGTCAGTGAAGAGCGTTGATCAAGATGGCGAGGCCACCAAGCAAACAACGGAGTTGGTACATATATATATATTTCTTGCCTGTTATCCATCCAAACACTTGCCGTAGTTTATATATGTGTATTCCTTGCATTTTGTCCGCCTAATCAAACCAGAAACCACCGTCCACTGAAAGGGTCTGGCCTAAACTTGACTGAGCTTTCTTTCTTAAAAGCGATGAAAGTCACCTGTCATGAATGATGCTTGTTTCGAAGCCAAGAAAGAAACTACATTTGCAATCTCATCCGGTTTACCGAGCCTCTTCAGCACGGTGCCAGAAGTAACCTGTGTTCGTTGTCAGTTGAAGACCGAGAAAATAAATCGAAAATGACAAACCCGCTCACTCCATCCACCTGCTTCTGTGTTCATGAAAGCACTCATTTGACCATCCATTTCCGTTACTAATAGATTCAATTAGCCCTTGTCTTCAACGCATACTGGACATACGTAGAGGACTTTCAACCAGACCCGGAGCATATCCGTTGACTGTGATTCCGTATCTCCCAAATTCACAAGCTCGTAGACAAGGCATCAGAAAGAAAATTGGTTCAGAGGGGTGTATATACCTGCGACTTGAGTGAGGGACCGTATCGCAAATTGCTGGCTCCGTATGCACCGGAAAGAGCAGCACCTACTGTACTCGTCGGTTCAGTGAAGTCGAATAAATTTGGAAGAAAACAGTGCTTCGTTTCCCAGCCAAGGAAGACGTACCTGCGATGAATACAATTACGCATTTATTTAAATGATGCGCAGTTCACCAACTGATAATTCGTCCTCCACGATTTTGTTTAATCATGGCTTTAGCAGCAGCTCTAAAACAAATCAAGGTCCCCTTGACATTTACAGTCTATAGATGGTCCCAGTCTTCCAAAAATTTAAGGGGCTACAATTTCTCGTAAGTTTTGGACAAGTAAAACAGCATTTCCTTTACAGTCCAACAATGACCCGCATACAGCAATTCCGGCATTGGCCACCATCTATGCAGTGGATGATCATTGATAGGCACAGAGATAAGTATACAACACAAGTCCTACCACATCCAATCCATCCAAATTTGCCAGAGTCTCGGAGACCATGCGCTGGACATCTTCTTCAGAGGAAATGTCTGCGGTAACGGCCAACGAGAGACGGCCTTTCATTTTGATGAGTGTTGCTAGATCGTCCAGCAGATCAATTTTCGCAGGCAGGTCGGTGACACAGACATTAAATCCGTCGTCAGCAAGCCTGAGGGCAATGGAACGCCCGATTACCTGGGCGGCGCCAGTGACGATTGCAGCCTGGTTTTCCATGAGGATGAGACAAAGGTCGGGACTTGAGGCAGGTTCAAGATTCCCCAGCGTGATTAAAGCCGCGATACTGCAGCCACAAAGATGATGGACCTCAGTTAGATCAGGTTATGAGGACGTATCCCAGGACAATTGGAAGATGCTTTAAAAAAGCAAATACTCGCAAAAAGTAGGGTAACCAATAGGCGTTCTCCGAAAGGAAGTTGATGTTTAACCGTGACGTAAAGCCTGAGAATGGATGCAAGAACCCTTGAAGTGACAAGTGTATTCAATTAATCGCAGCGTCTCATCGAGGAATATAGCGGGGCCCGTGACGACATAGATCATGGAGCCAATAAAACAGCTGTGATCCGCCGAGAGTCCTTCACCTCTTATTTACATCGCATATCTAAGTAAGGCGATTTTAAGGCGGTTATAACTCCTAATTCCTGGTACCGACTTAGGTTCCAGGTCTCAGAGACGAAATGCAAAACAGATGATCGGCACCGATCTATGACGTTCCAGACGTTGCACATTTCAAATCGGGAAAAAAAACTTTCAGTTCAGAATTTTTTTTTTGGCTCACCACCTAGAATCCTTCTAGACTGCATTTCTGCATAGCATACGAGTGAAATAACAGTACTATATTGTCTCGGGGCCCCCAATCGTGAATTTGTGGCGAGATTTGAGTGCCATCAGTGAAATTTGATGGCTCGGGATATCAGGGGCAGTCAGAGTAGAGGATTCTGGAGGGATTAAGGCAAGGATTCGGCATGGATTATGGAATTTTCAGATGTCCATAATCCTTCATAATTAGAATCTCATCATCAAATTTTGATAGCATTGTCATGATCTCGATTCTCGGTTGTAGTCAGACGTTGACCTGCCAGTTTTGTTAGAAGCGGACCCCCTAAGAAACACCTCGGCGAAGAAAAAAAACCTGGATTTTTTCAAAACTTCACCGTCCCAACGCTCCAGCGCTATGAACACCCCGACTTCATCAGCCACAGTCTTTGAAACCGCTGAACTCTGCGCTTATATTATTGATTTCTTGCACGACTGTACAGATCTCAAATCCTGCGCGCTGGTCTCCCATGCGTTCATATACCCGGCTCAGCTACACCTGTTCTACGAGATAGACCTCGATATACCATCCCCCGCCGCGGTTGCTCGTCTCAGCAAAATCTTGGACGCGGCACCTCACCTCTGTCTCCATATCCGACGCCTCTGCTCGAGTATGGATGCCGTCATCCTCGCGCACATTAGCAATCTGCATCTCCCGCGTCTGAATTTCCTCCAGCTCTTCAGTCATTTGGGTGCCAATGTCGGCCTCCCCGCCTTCCACGCTGCACAAAACCTTCTCGCTCTTCCGTCACTCCGCACGTTTGTCATGGATGTCAGTCCTCTCGACCGAGCCGCAATCGATGTACTCTTTGCGCGCTGCACGCCCACCCTGCGCACCCTCGATCTGCGCTATGTCAAAATAGTTCCCAGGCCTAACGTCATTCGTAGTTCTCCGCCTGCAGATGTACGTCGGCGAGCGCAGCTTAAAGAGCTCCGACTACTGTGCACGCTGGACGGGGCTTGGTTCATGGACCCTCAATGTCCGCTGGATCTCAGCCAGCTACAACTTGTAGACGTCTATATATCATCCTCCCCTGAGCTTCGGCGGGTTCTGGAGGCCGCGAGTTCGACTATTGAGGAATTGCGCGTCCACACCTGTGAGGGATTTCCCTCTGCATTCTGGTTGTTCCAACTAATCTGAACATCGACATTTAATCAGACGATATCAGAGACGGCCTCTCGCTGGCCCCCTTTTTCGCATTGACGAAGCTGCGGCTCTTTGGCGAGCCGTCCGACCTCATTGCTGCACTGGAACCTCTTCGGAAATTGGACCGCTTGCAGGTCCTTATAATCGCGAGTCGCACATTCCAGCCGTATGCTCATCCCGAAGACTACCAGGGCCCCCCACCAGAGATTGCTCGGCGCTGCCTTGCGCAACTTGACGCCACCGTGGCGGCCATTCAGCTTCCTATACTCACCCGTTTTGAGTTGTCTGTGCTGCCTCCCATGAGAGACGTAGTTCTTGCCATTTCCCCTAATTCCGCTTCTGATTCCCAGCCGACCGGCCTGGTCGCGGTCGCAGTTCTTGCCGAGAAAACGCGCGTAGCAATGGTGCAAGCCTTCCCTCAGATGCATGCACGGGGTGTGCTGGTTGTGCGAGACTACCGGGGTGCGCCAATTCCTCGCGCGTTATTTCTGCGCCATTTACCGCTCTCTTTATCTTTCACTGACCCCCTTTGTTCGCAGATGTAGCCTAGGCGCATCATTAATACCATCACACGTCGCATCAGATGCGCCGACCACTTTCAGTTTTCCCTTTCGAGAGGAAATATCCATCTTGTGAGATTTCCTTCCGCTATCCTTGTCTTTTCAAGGTGCCCGAACTTGAAATCCAAAGCTTACAACCTCGCTCATCACGCGCATTAACATTTTCATTCAACACCACTTTGGCTTTGCAACGCACAAACTTGTTAGACTCGGTGAGCTTAGAACGCGCCCGCGAAATGAACGCCCGCCGTTTAATCTCGTATTAACCCATGACTGAAAGCGACCCGATGCCGCGTGGCGGTCGGGTACATTCCCCCTCGTAGAATACAATAAAAACAGAGCTTATAACCGTAAACTTTGCTGACACGAGTTATGGACGTTCACAAATTCCCACGGTTTTGATTTTTGGTTCGAAAACAAAATGTAATATGTATTCAATCCTCTAAATAAATGTCTTCTATCACTGAAGAATAAATACAAGAGCCGAATTTAGAAAGCGTTGGATCCATAATCTCCCCAATTTTCGGGCTTTGGGTCCCCGGCAATTTCAATGTCGGCACGCGACGGTGGGTCAGAGGTGGTCATGGTGATCTGATCCGTACGAAAGGTGGTTCGGCGGAGCCCGTTAGTGGCACTGAATGAGGCTGCTGTTTCATTGGAACTCGTAGCCGCTGCGAAAGATGCCGTCGAAGACCATACTGAAGGTAGGTTGAGCAAATATATTAGGATATCCCATGAAACAAAACACACCTGTCGCGAATACGGTGGAGATGATCTCGACGTAGACATTTACCATTTCAAGGCTCGCAGACAATAAGATTTTCCCTAGAAGATGGTGATAATTTGACACAGTCCAAATATCACTGGACTCGAAGTTTTAGCTCGTTTTTCAGTCACGGTTGAGGTTGGAAATCAGTCTACGAACAAGGGAAGACGAAATTTGTGCTGGCGATCCAGAACAAACTCTTTAGCCTGCTGGTGTAGGAGGCTGGTGATTTCAAGCTCAATTAATATGATGATAGTCAAGTGTCGCTCTTACATTTGAACTCGTGTAGCGCCCAATCTCAGTCCCGTTGAACAGGTGACCTTGATCAGCCAGCCTCCATAAAAATAGAGCTGAGATGTAGCTAACAGAATTTAGTCAGTCAGTTGAAATGAAAGGACCGAGAACAAGAAAGGCCCGCACCCATTGTCGACAAGTTCTAAAATGAATCCCGCCTGAAACCATAACGGCCGTATGGTCTTAATGACTAGGAACTGGTTTATGGCGCCGCCCTGTAAAATGCCTTTTGCCCACTGTATCGTGAAAAAAATGTTGAAGACGACCCGTGCAATCTTGACTGCAATAGGGAACGCCAAGAGAGAAGGAAGCCTTGCGCGGGGGAAGGTGGCCGCGATGCGAACCAAAAGGACTGCCTCCGTGATCCACGATAACCAGACGTCCAGTATTGTGAATACGAGATCTACGCTTTTGTCAAGCTTGCACAAAATCCAGCAATTTATTGACGGCACCTTCGCTGATGGTGATACCCGTGAAAGGAAAAAGTATGCTTTCCATCTAAGTGGATTATAATTAGTATTGAGGATAAATCCATTATCGACGGCATTACCGCAAGATGTGCACTCAACCCACCAAGGGTTATTCCCAAACAAATGGCAAGGACATTTAGAATGAATATAGGCCCGCGGCGTGTTTGCGGAGTTGAAAGTGCAAATAGCATAATGAGTAGAGGTACGAGCATGGCAGAGAACACCGTTGGAATCAAAATGAAGGCAAAGGCAGGGCGAATAGCCTGAACATAGCCCTCAATAATGGGATCGACCAAAGCCGTTGGGATGGGGAGTGGTGTAGACATTATGGGCAATACAAGTTTTAATGCTTGAGTTTTATAGAGGGCGATCCCGCTCAGAGATAGCACCGCCAACAGTTAATGGAATCAAAGGTATGGAGACAAGGAGGGGTGTCACTGTTCCCAAGCATGGTATGTTTCGTCAGAGATAGAAACGCAGATGGATGATCAATTAAGATATCAGCAATGTTAAATAAGGATGCACGTTCCCATTTTGGTAAGTATCGATGAAGAGATGACGGGAACACGAATCAAATTGATAACTATACACCAAGATCACTTTTCAAGAATGCGGCGCACCGCTCGGCAATCATGACCACGGGTGCTTGTAAATGGCATGCAGGGATTTGGGGAAAGACGCTGGCGTCGGCAATCCGAAGGCCGCCGATCCCATGAACCCGCAGTTCATCGTCAACAACTCCCATGTGAACCTCCTCTTCCATCCGGCAGGAACACGAGTAGTGGTATGTTGTAGTGACGTTCGCGTTGGTGAAGATATCCAAGTCTGTATCACTTTCGCTCGCGGGAACAAGGAGGTCTTCAATTGAATATCCCTGTGCTCGCACGGCGCGCCCCAGGGCGAGCGCCATTCGTAGCGCTTTGCGCATAGGTAGCCGATCATCTGGGTGGGTAAGGGTTCCGAGATCGCAAAGAGGCATATCATGGGCATTCGGTGATACGAGACGCACGGAGCCCGAGGATTTTGGGCGAAGAGCTGCACAATTATACGCGAAAGTCCCCGAAGACTTGGGAAGACCAGGCGATCTGCTACCCGCTGGGTTCACCGGAAGAAGCATTACCTCGATGTCCGGGATGTTCGAAGGATCGTGGGCATCGAGATCTTTCCCTGCATCCGGCACGACGACGTGAGAATCATCATCGATGAGGGAGGAGCGCAACGTAATGTTGGCTTGTTGAACTTGGCTTCCGAATATGCCCTTGCCCGTGAAGAGATATCTGACGAGTTGCCCAACTGCGGTTAAAGGCTGTTCCATCAGAACATCGACGCTGTCTGCTATCGGGACTTTGTACAGGACGGGGACGTCGAGGTGATCTTGCTTTAAAAATGATCAGCATGAAAAATATTAATAGTAAACTATGACGGCAAACCAACCAAATGGGCGCCAACGCCTGGAAGGTGTTTCACGACGGGGATCTTATGTTCCTTCAAGTGATCTTCGGGGCCTATCCCACTAATAAACTATTAGTGCATGTATAGGGCGAGCGGATAACACAGATGTCACCTCAACAACAAGATCTGGGGGGTGAAGATGGCGCCAGCACATAAGACCACTTCACGGTCAACAGAAACTCGATGGCGCTGAGACGATGAACCAGTGCTATCTGATTCCAGATAAACACCAACGACCTTCTGATCCTGGATGTCGAGGGCTGAAACGAGAGTCCCTGTGCAGATAAAAAGATTCTTCCGCGCTTGAACCAACTTTTTCGGGAGAAAGGCATCAGATGTGGCGCTTCGACGGCCTTTCTCGTCGATCGTAGAGTCGAGAAGGGCACAGTTGATAGCTGGGGATGCAGGATTGTTGTCCTGGCCGACTTTGGGAATGCCTAGACTTGAGACGACCTGGATATTCCTGCCAGAGAGTAGGATGAGCAAATAATGAGGCTTACGCATGTTATATTACCTTTCTGAAGACTGGAAGATGATATCTTGAGCGCCTCGAGTTTGCCATGGCCCTGAGGTGTACCTCAAAATCAATATTACGTTCAAAGTTACAAGGCACAAACCTGTTGAGCCACGGTGCGCCGCATGAATCGAATACGTCTCGCTCTTTTTGAAGAAGGGCTCCACATGCGTCCAGCCCCAATTTTTCCGACCAGCACGCTCCCATGCGTTATATTCCCCTGTTCATCGAAATGGCAAATTCATGATTGAGATCCGACCAGCGTCTGTAACAAGAGACTACGTACCTGGAACCGACCGTGTATACAAGAGGGCGTTGACCTTCGACGTACCCCCAAGCGCTTTCCCAGAGACCAGGGTGAAAGTTTTGCCGCCGAGCTCTTTCAACGGTGCGGATTGCAGTCTGTAGACTGGCGCCTTTGAGTCGGTGATGTTGGAGGAGAGCAGAGGGACCCCAGCCGACCAGCCGTTAACGACAGGGCCACGTTCTATAAGCAGAACTGTCGTCTTGGGATCTTCGCTCAGGCGAGCAGCGAGGACACAGCCCGCAGTACCCCCGCCAACGACGATATATGTAAAGGTTTTGGAGGAGACGTCCTGAATCGAGCGGGTCGGGTATGAGCACATTTTTGCAGCAAGACTGGACTTGGTTGCTTAAGAGAGTCTTGAGCATCGATCTAATAAAAGCGTCGTTCCAAGGGGTGTGATGGCCGTGGCAATCTTTCAGCACGAAAAGCGGGTCGGTGGTTGTAAGGCAAGAAGATGAACATGAGAATCAACTTACGACAATGTGCCGATTTTGGAACGAACTCTCACGCACTTCGTGCCATTTTAGTGAGTTTCATCCCTCGAGCGCTAATTATTTTAGCTTCAATCGGAATACGTTCTTCCTGTCGAAACGATGAACGCTTAAATTGAAGCAGAAAGGTTAGAACGCTTCATGATCTTATCGATCGTTTCATGTGGGTACCCGCGTTAATCGTCGTACAAGCATTGCCGCTCCCACCATTGCGGGCCCCAACATCTCAAAGCGAGTGCCATAGGATTCATAGAACGACTCCAGAGGTGAATTGAGCGACCCTAAAGAAGTCCCAGGAATATTTGGATGAAATTAATGAGGACTGGCGGGGTCGAAAGACGGCCGTTTTTTGGTGCGGACGGGGCCACCCGTCCGTCAAGGCTCAAACCACGAGGCCCTGACGGACGGGTGCCGTCCGTCATACCTGTTACGGCCGTCGACGGGTGAATTTAATTCAATTTAATATTTTGGTGCTTTTCACCTTGTTTTCGCCCGTCTAGTATTGCAAGCAAAATGTATGTTGAAGCTCAACAACTATGGTAAACCAAAAAATATTTCTTACACCTCTCAGAACGGGCAGAGATGGTAGTTGTAGTCCAGCCTTCGAGTAGCGGCAGGGGAGATCTTGAGCGGACGCGCGCTGATGGCGGGGAGAACCAACCCGCCCCGTATAGACTGTGTATGACTTGTTTATTATTTCCATCCCTTCTAGCTCGCTTCTGACTACTGGCACGCCTGCGCCATTTGGTACTAAACGCCTAACTTAGCACCACCGCCCGCTGCAACTTTCGATGCGGCCGCAGCATTTCCAACTTGAACTGCACCTCCGCGTACAATTTCCGTGCCCATCGCGCAGGGTCACTCTGGGTAGACAATAAGACTAATGGGACATAATGGCACGGCGCCTCGAGGTGGCCTGATCATTGTCGATAAGTCAGAGCTAAACGTGGG
>JARJLF010002048.1:0-52067 GCA_029378395.1 Mycena leptocephala | reverse complement strand
GGAGCTCTGGCGCGAGGAAAAATCATCCCAGAAGCGCTCGGCGAAGTATGTCGGGGTTGTAGGGGCAGTCGATGTGTCATCCAGTAGGACTGACTTCAACAAGTCGAGGAAGACTGCGCCGTCGCCGCCAAGATATTCCAACCGGAGTTCATGGGCACAGTAGCAACGTGCGCGGTTAAATTCCACGGAAATCGAACAGACGTTGGCGAGCCCCAGAAGGATGTGTTTCTGGCGTAAATCCGGGCTCGCAGCCATCCAGCTCGCTTCGAAATCACGCTCGGCGAAGTGGGTACGGCACTCGTTGGTAATATCAACTTGGAGGCTACAGAGATTGCTGTGGATAGTCTTGTACTCCCATGAGGTGGCCACCGCCAATCCCGGGAGCCGCTGCAGGTCTTCGAGCGCTGCCTGGAAACAGATCGCTGGAGCATTTGCAACGGCACTGAGCTCGTTGCGGTAGAGGTGCTCCCAAGCCGTATTCCATACTTCTGGTGTGCGAATGGCTTCTAGAGCATAAGGAAGGACAAAGCTGGCTGTTCGTTGCATATGGTTTCGAGCCTGAGAAAGTAAGGTTGAGCAAAACAAACCGAAACAACGCTACTCCTTTCGGAAATCAATCAGGGGTTAGATGACTCAGCCTGACTGTTGGTTGGGATTGCGTTTTTAAAGTCAACAACCATAAAAATAAAATAAAATGGACTATCTAGCACGAACCGACACTTTTGGCTCGAACAGCCCACACTGACAATGCTGCGTTCCGATCGGGTTTAAAATTGGGCGTAGCGTCGTTTGAAACAAGTTTGAAATCATCAAATTTGTTCGTCAAGGTGGCGGAATAAAGAAGACAGTGGACAGACAATACCGTGTTCCTTTGATAATCATAAGATACCGATTCTCTGCTAAGTTATTGAGTTCAGATCTTGAAAAAACGCGTCGCGTGCCGTGCTTTCTCAAATTTTTTTTTTTGAAGCAGAATAAACCCCATTCAAATGATCTCTTATACGTCACGGCTACAGAAACGCTACTGATATTTTCAGTTCTCGTGGATTTGGTTTCTGCCCTGAATATAGTACTTATCTGTAAATCAAGGTGAAAACAGTGTGAGGTTCGGGGAGCGGGGCGGAACCTGCGAGTGATGGTGAGGCAGATCTCATTTTGCTGAGTACTTTGCAAAAAGTGTGCACAATGTGACTGTGTACGTAGCCAGCAGTGGTACGCACTAAACAATCTGAATCGTAACATTTTCACCGTAACCCAGAGCCTAGAAAGTAACATTATTAGCCACCCCAAATTTTCTTGCATTTCTCCGCACCCGGTTCACTACTCTGTCTGCAGCACCCCCGAAGCGTAGAGCAACGGCAACACCCCGTGCAAAAACTCGTGTTCATCCTCGACCTCAAGCACTTCATAGCCGTCCTCATAATAACGATCTTCATAGTAGTGATCACCATGTGCGGAGCATTTGAAGGTGACGTTCTGCAGGCGCGGGAATCGTGCCGGCGACAAAAACGTATCAAGCGATGTCCAGTCGAGGCTCGTGTGAACAGCCTAGCCTAGATCGAATGCCAACGAGAGCGTTCGAGCGCCGGGGCCGCGAGCTTCGTTATGAACGAAATCATCGCGTCAGGCTCGTAGTCGGCGGCCCAAGGATCGCGGATGTCCAATGTCCGAATGTTGGGTTGTAGCGACAGGTTGACCGCGGCGAAGGTATCGACTGCTCATGGAAAGAAAAGATGACCATCAGTGGAGGAAGAGAAATGCAGTTGTACAGACGCACCACTGTTGGACTCGCGCTCGTTCAGGCTGATATCGAGGTGGTGGACAGCACTACCAAGCCGCCGCAGCCGCGCGCGCACGGTTGAAATATCAGAAAGACTCGGAGGAGGCAGCATGAGCGAGTGGACGTTCGGAAGATGGTCCACCACATCCAACCATGTCAGAATCGGGGCCGCTGAATTCTCGCAGAGAACCAGGCCACGCAATTGCGGCGGAGGGACCATGTCAACAGGGGTCTCCTCCCAGGCGCGGGACATGTAGATGTCCAGCTCCTGCAAGGCGGGGAAGAGGCATTAACGAACGGCTGGGGCTGCCGGTGTAAGGCAAATGGAAATTCAAATTTAAGGAGGAGGCGTGTAATTATGGGGAAGGCCGTGCGGAGAAAGGAATCCAAGTTCACGGGATGATAGATCGTCCTGAGCGTCACCTCCAGCTCACGAGACAGCCTAGATCCGCTGCAATTGCATTGAAGCAGTCGTAATCTTCGGGACTGCAATGATTAATGTCAAAAATAGTGCAAAAATGCTGCAGGAAGGTACAAGCGGGAGACTGCAGGAGCTCGCAGAAGCCGGGGATTTGGATGGCGGGAGGCAAGGGGGGATCGGGATTCGAATTTCTGACAGGGGGTAGGGGGAGGGGGGTCCCGGGAGGGCCGAAAAAAACTTCTATCTATATATTAGCAGGGAGGGGAGAGAGCCTCTAAAACACGTCTCTGAGCCTTTAGGGGCTCAAGTTCACCGTTGGGAGCTCAAACAGAGGGCTGTGGTAAGCTGAGGAGTGTTCAGTTCAGTTTTGTAGGCCAAAAGTGGGCCATATGACAGCAAAAATAATAAGTTGGACAGGACTGGAACAATGCCCTCAACGATGTGGAAACACATCGTGAATTTTGTTGGAATTTTGTGGCCGAATTGGGTGGTGGCGGTGAGGACGCACATGACCGGAACGAACACCCCAGTGAGCTCCTCGGGTATTATGTAATGCCCTGTTAGGTGGCTTAAGTTGTCGAGAATTTAGGTACCTAAGAGGTCCCCTCTGACGGGAGGCCCGACGTCTGCGGGATATTTATGATGCTTCTTTCCGTCACGCAACTGACGCTGGCTGCCAGCGCCTCCTCTGGAGGTGCCAGAGGCGAAATTTCGGTAGGTCTTTTGACGCCGCGCACATACACATTTACAGGAGTAGATACACAAAATGTATTTTAAAGTGAAATATACAGCAAAATGTCACCGGCGGTGGCGGGCAGCGTGAAATTAGTGGCCGGGCAGCGTGCGTTTGCATTCATTCTGTGCCGAGCGTTCGCATGGCATGCATGATGGCGGGCGCGGAGGCGTTCACATCGCGCAGGGGCAGCCACGAAGGTCGTCGCAGCGGCACAGTGGTGAACCAGTGCAGCGGGCAGGTGCGAAACCAGCGGCGGGGCAGCGCTTCGCGTTCGCTTTGCACTGTTCGGGGGGCAGCTGTCCGCATGGTGTGCGTAAGGGCAGGCGCGGAGGTGTTTGCATCGCGCAGCGGCGCCGCGGGACAGGGGTGAACCAGCGCGGTGGGCAGGTGCGAAACCAACGGCGGGGCGGCGCATTCGCGTTCGCTTTGCACCGTTCGGGGGGCGGCCATCCGCATGGTGTGCGTAAGGGCGGGCGTGGAGGTGTTTGCATCGCGCAGCGGCGCCGCGGGACAGGGGAGAACCAAGGAGCAGATGCGAAACCAGCGGCCCAGCGCCTTCCCTTTCGTTTGCACCGTGTGGGCGCGTGCATGCGAGTACTCATTTGGGCGGCGGGCAGGACTGGGCTGGGGTAGGCAGCGGGTTGGATAATGAGCCGCGGCCTGCAGAATTGGGGCCGCTCTGGCAGCGGTACAGATATATACGGTGCGGGTGCAGGCAGAGCATGGCGGCGTATCAAGAACAAGCTGCAGCGGCTTACGCAGTGGTGTTCGCATCGGCAGGGGGCTGCGCAGGCGGGTGCTTCTGTGCAGTGGCGGGGCGGGCACAAAGCCGACGGCGGTAGGCAGTTAAGCTGCGGTGGAGGTGCATTTGCATGGGCGAGGCTTTGCTGGGCCATCACACGACGGCTGCAACTTCTCGCGTTTACTTTCACGTCGGTGAAGACTGCACAATAGTACCACGGCACAGTAGCGGGGGCGCAGCGCGGCGAGTCGAGGAGGTGTGGGTAAGGTGTATGCATACTTCGCTTGATGCTAACCTTGCATAGCTGCAGACATGAGTCTGTTTGAGAAGACTCGGGCGCGTGGGGAACAGGTGGGTCACGGATACCTAGGGACTTGGCGATTAATTCCAGACTCCACAGGGGTGGGCGGCGGAGTCGGGGAGATGCGCACAATGGACAGTGTAGTGCGGTGCAGCGGGTCGGAGAGTTTGTGGGCAGATGGTATGTGTTTGCTTCGCGTAACAGTGACCTGGGTACTTCAAGATTTCCGGCGTGGCCAGAGGCTTTTCGGGTGGACTCCAGCAGTGCAGGGGTGAATGGAGTTGCGGCTTGTGTGGAAGATATGCGCATTCGCAATGGGCGAGCGCCACTGCATCCACCAGAGGCAGGGTGGCCTGCTGTATTTGACATGGACGAGGTTGGGAGAGGCATCGGCGGCGGTGGGAGCGCAGGATAAGATGTACGAAGAGATTTGGTGCGTGCCGTGAAGCTGTGAGGAATGTTTTCCACGACTTAGGGGTTGATTAGAAAAATGGTATAGTGAAGAAATTAAAGACAGGGCGGCGTACTGGAGGCCCTAAATGTGTCTGTAATCCCGTTCACGATGTCCTGCGGTCACCTCCTCGAGGAAAAAGGCTCTGGCACGGCGGACTACATTGAAGATGGTGGTGAAAGGCAAGTTATTAATGCGAATTGAGCTGGCTTTTGGGCGATTTCGTGCACGGTGAAATAAAGGGTCTGAAAAAATGTGAAAAAAAATCAATGGGCAGCGGGCATCATACCACATACAATTCCGATCTTCAGACCCACCGGTCGCGTGTCAGATACGGTGCAGAGAAAAAGAATGGCGGGGGTTGACGTTTATTCGCAATCCAATTGGCTGCTCGTTGAGGTAAGTGGCGCCGCCACTTGACACCTCCGACCTCCAGGGAAGGTGGGAGGCCACCAGGAGGCGTCGTCGCGGCGAGCCATCGCCGCAGTGTGGTGGTGAGATCAAGGTGAGATGAAAGCAAGATGAAAGGAAACAGTTTCCGCTTAGACGCCCGTAAGCGCCGGTCTGGATCACGCCAAGATCACGCTTTGATGGCACCCATTCTCACATCCAGCGCCTCTGTCCCGCCTCGTTCGCCTCCGTTCGTCGCCACCTCCACTCCAGCTGCCTCTCAGAGACAGAGGGGCACTGTTGCACACTTGACCCACCTGCACAATGATAGGATCTTGCAAGAAACTTAGATACTCATCTTTATTCAGAAATACAGAATTTCTGCACAGTGGCGCACCTCGTTCAATCTGGTTTCAAGTCTGCGAAACATGTCGGCACCAGAAGCCGTACTCACAATTTCTAAAAACCCCGCCAATGCCGCTTCAAAAGCGGCTGCAAACTTTTGAAGCGCCCCGCGCCCCCTGCAGCTACTTTAGAACCCCATGGTTTTACGCTGTGCTTGCTCAATTGCACAAGATAGGGCTCCAATTTAATGACTGCACAATTGAACTATGCCCGGTACCACTCTCCCAGCCAATTATCGACACCGACGCCACGCCCAACCACCGCCGGGACAGAAAGCGCCCACATCCAAAAGCTACTTGACCGTACAATCACGCCATTTATCGCGCCGCTGCAGACCATTTATTGGAACCCAACCGTGCTCCCAACCACCACCACGCTGTGAATGCCGCCGCCCACCCCCGACCGCCGGATGGTGCACACATGAAAGCCGCCGCCGCATTAAGGGTAGCCTTATGCGATGAAAGTCGCACGTACGGTTCGAGTACAATCGTGCCATGTACCGCTCTGCTGCACACCCCCGCTCGAACCCCATCCATCGGCACCCCGTGCTGTGCGCAACCGCCTCCGGACGCCGCGGCAAGGTACAACCGCTGCCGCTGTCCTGTAAATTATCTTTTTGTGTATCTTGGTACTGAAATAAATCCAGGTGAGAGTCATGAATGGTTGCGCAGCGGAAAACGGCCAAAAAAATCCCGCCTCCAGAGCTTTTGTCCCACCATCAGTCCCTCCTGCCGCTCCCACACGATGCGAGCGCCTCTGTACAGTGCCCCCTGCTCATGTGAGTCCCTCTGCGCGACCCCTCGCGTGATGCGAACGCAAAAACGCGCCCCAAACAGGGTTTATGCTGGCCCCCAACTGGTTACGTGCCTCCCCCGCGATGATTTTCGTTGTATAGTACAATTTATTTTGCGTATCTACGTTTAATATATCCGCACCTTGCACCGACTGTTATGAACAGCGACAATAATGTCACCTCCGGACCTCGGGAGGAGGCGTTGGCGGCCCCTGTCAGTTCAATTACTAATAGAAGCATTCCATATAAGGCGGGCCTCCCTCAGAGGCGTACCTCTTAGGTCACTTAATTCACGACAACTTAAGCTGCCCAACGGGTTTACACGTAATACCCGAGGCGGTCACTGGGGTGGGAACGAACGGACCGCCGCTAGGGGTGGGAAACTCCTTCCCTTTATGGAAGGAGGGAGGGGGAGGGGGGTCCAGGGAAGGTTGAAAAAAACTTTTCAACCCTATATCCTTTTTTCGAATCCCGATTCCCCCTTGGCAGGAGGGAGCATTTTTTGAACACGTGATATCTGCTGCGGAAGACCCATTCCCGGCACACCAGGGAACAGAACTTGAGAGAGCGAAAATCTTCTGCAAAATAGTCGAGGATCTCGTCTACGAGTTCCCGGGGAAACTTGGTGGACATGGTCAAGAGCACTTGATTGATGCATCATCTGTTTTGAAAAAGTAGAACCTCACCACCAGAAACTCGAACGCTTCATTTTCGAGCCGGGCTGTCTTTTATCTTGAATCCAGGGCAGCTTCTCTCACCCCAGTGCTAAATGGCCTTCCTAATCACAGGTTTCTTGAAAGACAAACATCCGTACTTTCGCATCTGCCTTGGCTTCTCAAAGACTATATCATCATGTCGAAAATCTTACACGTGAGGCCAGGATACCGAGACTGGAACACTAATTCAAGAATTTATCCGTAAATCAATAGAACTTGACCCAGCGTGTCAGTTTTCAATTGCTGTGCTTCATTCTCGCCATCCTAGACCAGCGCAGCCTCCAATGTCTAGCACATTTAGCACGGAAGTATATCAAGAGCATATTTATCTACATTGTTGACGGAGAAGGTATTTTTCAACCAGATTCTTACCCCGCGCCACCCATAAACCGAATCCTGCTCTAGGTTCTTCCGTGCCTCCGAGTCATCCAAGCTCAGAGGTATCCGCTCCGTGATTTAATCCGAAACGACTGCCTCTCAGACGCCGCACTCTTTGCTTGACAATTCCCCATCTTCAGCGCCATCATTTTCCTTAGCCGCCCGCAAACAGGGTTCTGTTTCGGGCATCTGCGGGTGGTAAAATATTTCCCTTGCGTGAGTATGCGCGTTATTCACTGAGGGGATTGGGGAACGAGTTTTGTTGACTTCTCACGTGGCTTGCCGATTGGATTGCCACGAAATTATCACAGTCTGCGAGGGCGATGTTCTCCTCCGTAACGGCCGCTCAACTTCAAACTTGATACTGTATTGGTCTCGCCACCTCTGACAAATTTCGTTGGACCTACAAGGTTATTGCATATTTATTCACTTGAAATGCCACCAGGTTCGACCTGTCGAGTTAAACTTGAGACATGGTATCCTTCTGCAACAATCGGCAATTCAAGCTCCAGTAAATTATTATTATTCAAATCAGAGTTTCAGTGGGTGTCCACTGTCCACTGTTCTTCACCCTGGACCAGCATATATCCTCCTCCTTCTCGTCCCTCTCTGCCCGTGGCAGCAATGACAACATCGGCCGCCTTCTCTGAGATCTGAAATAAAAGTCAGAAAAATATCCGAGTCAAGACTGAATTTTGGAACCATGTAAGTCGGCGTGGTTACAAAGAACCCGGGAACCTTCGGCCACGAGCTTATATCTACGACTCGGAGATTTTCAACTCCCCGAACCTTGAAGTCTCCATCCAGGACGGCGTTCGGATCTATGCGAGTCGAGCTCAAAATTCCGGAGTTGCGGTTGAATGAAATAAAACACACCGCCATCGGCGCCCATTGGGTTGGTGCAGCAAGCATGATGCCCTGCAATATTAAGGCTCGTTCAGCATAGTGCAACATCATTAGAGTTCACCCAACGTACCAAACACATTTTCCAAAATATGGTCCTCGATCTCCCCATTGGTCTGCACATCTGGACCGGGGAACACTTGCGCTTCGACATGCATGGTAATATTTGGCTGTGCAACTATGCTTCGGGCGACTTTAATCGCTTCACGGATCGCAACGATGTCCTGCTGGCCGCCCGGCGCCTCGAAGCGATGCTTCTCGATCTTCAGGGGATCCTGCGGGTGGTTTCCGGTTAAGCGAACTGTGCCCCGGGATGCCGTATCTGTCTTCAACACCACAACGGACAAAGCGTTGTGAATATCGGCGATCTCTTCCGAGAAACCGTGGAAGAAGCCGCGGAAGAAGCCTGGGACCCAATATATCATCATGTCCGGCTCAGGCAGGGCAGGGACACTTTTGAAGATCATCATGAACAGAGCTATGCCCAAAGAGTACAGATTTTTATGACCGGATTCGATCCAGAATTTCAGGCACGGGTCATCCTCGGGGTGTAGCGCACGGTGCAGCCGTTGAATAACGTGTGGTTCTTTTTCAACGTCCAAATGCTGGAGACCTCGTCGTGATCTGGAATTATCTGGATTAGCTGCAGGGCAAGTTAAACACTTGGTGCGTGTCCCGAACCTTGAAGGTTGGTTCCCACACCAGGCAAGTGAACGATCGGCTCGATGCCGTGGTGGAAAAGTTCGCGTCGGTCACCGATGCCAGACAGCTGAAGATTATTATAATCAGCCTCTCGCGGTTTATACTATATTCGGAATACCATGAGCTAGTAAGATATAAGGTTTCAGTGCGGACAAAAACACCACGAGTTCAAATAGTATACCCACCAATTGAGGAGACTGGAACGCCCCAGCGCTGATTATGACTTCGTGTCGGACAGTGACGGTCTTCGTTTTCAAGTGACTCTTCCCCTTGAAATTGCTCGCCACAGCCAAGGCAGCCCCAGGCGCAATTTCCACGCCATACGCAACGGGAGCTCCTCCGGCGCCAGTTTCGCACAATAAAACTTTGGTTGCAAGGGTATCGAGAGCAAACCGCAGCTTTCCGTGACTCGACTTCTTGACGTGGACAAGACGATCATGGACGGACGATCTGTTATGGTGTTCGTCAATCGTGTAACTGGGAGTCCCAACCCCAATGGCTCCACGGTTGGCCGCGCTATTGAGGTCATCGATAGTCGGACCGCCGGACGTCGCCACTGTGTTGACTATGTCGAGCAATTGGGGATCTGGAATTCAGCAGAGTCAGAAGTTGGAATTCGAGATATCAGCTCGGCAACAGACCTGCAAATTGCGGGTCCGCGACTATGGAATCAGGGTTGATGCTTGTTTTCAACCACCCGTGGAAGCCATGATCAAGGTTTGATTCGTTGAGATATAAATTATGTTCGATGCGTTTGAAGTAGTTTCGCATATTCATGTATGACCAGGTCGGGTCGTGGAACATGCTAGCCAGACTGTCGAAATCACGCTCTGTGGCCGCAATGTTGTTTGCCATGGCATTATGAACCTTCGAGATGTGAGGAACGCAGTCTTCATCGAGTTTAAACCATATCTTACCGTTGATCCGCCGAGTGCGCGCGCACGGGGATACCTGAGGAGCTCAATTCTCATGGGGAATATGCAGCCGAAGGTATAGAGACCCACCACGCATCGTCCCGGGGAAACTTGGCCCCGGGCGAAAATTCGTCGTACGTATAATTGAGTTCCAACTGCGGGTCTGCAGAAATCCAACCGTGAGAATCCATATATCTGATTATCACAGGAAACAAAAAATGAACCCACCCTCTACCGCGCGCCCAAGATAGAACGGGATGGTGGTATTGACGCTGACGACATCGTGGCCTGCATCAACGACGAGCACTGGAAAACAGCGCCGTCATGCGTACTGTTACGATGGAAGCTGTGTAAATGTACCGGAAAACCCATTGTCTGCTAGGCGCGCGGCAAGAGGGCCACCACCGACGCCTGAGCCGACGACGACGAAGTCGTAGTTCGCGTCAGATTTGTGGGGACAGGATGGCAATGACGCCGAAGCCGCACGTAGGACTTGGATGGAAAGAGAGATGATGGCAAGGGGCCCTCGTAGATTGTGCAGACCGTTCGGTGCCATTTGGAATGGGGTCGAATAAAATTAGAACTCGTGTCGCAACAAGAGGTACTCTTTTATGTCGACTGGATGGTTATGATCTATCTCTAGGCAAAATGAACTCACGCGGAGAGACTCCATTCTCCCAGTCCGCACCACCTTACAAATCGCTGAGAAGCCTCGGACCAGACTATTTGGAGGATTGATTCACTGGGCGGCCACATACATCATCTATATGCAGCTAAAAGAAAAACCATAGACATGTTTCAATTTAGAGAAAAGTTCGGCCCGATGCACAACTATGAAGCGTGTAATTTTAGTTTTCTTCCTGTGAATTTTCACTCTGCGAAGTGTCCCAAAAATGATGAATCAGGGAAGTCTACCTGGAGGTACCTAGACGCATAGCACTCTCTGCCGTATAATATTGAAGGCCCTTGGGCGGGGATTTCTGGGATGAATACAGAGTTGACTTGTGGAAAAATAGCTTGACTGACGCGTTGGAGCTACATGTCTTTCGTTTTGTTTCAGCTGTAAGCAAAGACGTGGTTTGTCGAGACGAAAGTGGAGCTGGGTGGATCATTGGCTCCATGGTTTACCGCGATGTTTGAATTCTTGCCTCCGGCTCCACCGCGGTGTCGAAATATTGATCTCCGCTTGCCCGTTCAATATACCCGAGGTAACGAAAGCGCAAGTAAGCGCCGACTGCGTCGGCAAAGGATTTGTTTGGGGCACACACTATGATTCACTGGATTTACACGAACATGAGCAGTCCGCACCCACCGAAAAATGATTGTCCTTTTTGTTCGTTTCAACTGCTCTAGTAGCAAAAGTTGCCAACTTGCATTCTGGTGAAGTTGGCGCTTATCCGAGCTATTCAGCTGAAAGGATGGGATGAACATGTAATTCCAATAGCAAATGACATACCATTTTAGCTATCATGGTTCTTTCAAGGTCCGCGCCAGTGTAGTTTATCCTCCTCCTCCTTCACGTCAAGTGATCAAGTTTCGCCTTCCAGATGGAAAGACCACGCAATGCACAATTCGACGTCACCCCGACAGCTACAGATCACAGGGACAAATTGGGGACAAACGTTTCCAGATTTAGAATATATTTTTCTTGGATAAGATTCAGGATATTGGGACGCTGCCAAGTGGGACTCTTCGTCTATTCAATCAGAAGGGATGAAAATAATTTGAGGGGATCTCAGATTCTCGGGAACATGTGAAGGCGGGGTTTAGAATGACTTTGTGGCCGAAAGGAAAATCCCTTAATTGGGGCCATGAAGGCGATCGATTGGGTGAGGATGGGCTCTGCCAGATAAAGAAGGGTTGATAGTACAACTCGAGTCTGGTACTGTATGGTTGTGGAGGCGCCAGGCACTGATTTAAATCTACGGGTTCCCCTCATCGGTCTAATTTGAATTGGATCAAGGTGAATCCTTAGGCAGACTATCAACACAGGGATAACCAGCTCGTCGCCGTCCAGTGCTTTTTGTCTGAAATTCCGTGAAGCAGCATGGGTAGCTAAAAAGTGCCACGTGAGATTCACCGTTCGCTAGTTGAATATCTCAAGGGGAATACATATGAGGGCGGGATTTGGAGTCAGGCAATAAATTCAATGTATGCGTCAAGCCCGAGGAATATGTTCCCGGTGAGTGCCAGATAGCACGTTCACCGAGCGTAAACCAACCGGATGAGGGGTGAGGCTACTGACGTTTCCTACTGACTGATTGTTGCGGCCAAGATGGACTTGAAGGTAGATCAAGGTATTCCTTAGGCTTACGGCGTAGATTGAGCAGATCTGAATTTCAGCCACAGAAATTGCCATTTTGCTGGCTCCCTGAGTGAAAGGCAAGGTAGTGTAATGCGTAGCTAGGATTTGTGTTCGTGCGTCTGTGAATCTGTGTTTAGATTAGATGCATCTAATCTACACAGCCACTATTTTTCTCTACTTCCGCACGTCCTCAGAAAGTCTGTTCACGCCTTTCTTTAGTGCCTTGGAACCGCCGTTTGATAATCTTCACCAGAACCGCCGAGTCAAGAACAAATTAGTCACAAATAATACTTTGCTTCTCTACCTCCGCATCCCTTCACAAAGGCCTACCACTCTGTCCGCAGCACCCCCGAGGCCTGGAGCAACGGCAACGCCCCTCGTAAAAACTCGTGCTCATCGTCGGTTTCAGGCTCCTCGTCGTCCTCCCCCTCAAGATAATCCTCGTAAAAGTGGTCCCCATGTGTGGAGCATTTGAACGTGACGTTCCGCAGGCGCGGAAATCGTGCCGGCGACAAAAACGCATCAAGCGATGCCCAGTCGAGGCTCGTGTATAGAGCCTGGCCTAGATCGAGCTCCAGCGAAAGGCGCTCGAGCGCCGGTGCTGCGAGCTTCGTTATGGATGGAATCATCTGGAGGGCCTCGTAGTCGGCCGAAGGAAGGAAGATATCCAACGTTCTGAGGTTGGCGTGGAGCGATAGGTTGACAACGGTGAAGGTATCGACTGCTCCTGGAAGAAAAGATGACCATGAGCGGAGGATGAAAAACACAGTGGTACAGACGCACCGCTCTTGGACCCGCGCTCGGTCAGGCTGATGTCGAGGTGTTGGAGGGCACTACCGAACCGCTGCAGCGCCGCCCGCACAGTGGAAACGTCGGAAAGGCTCAGAGAAGGCAGCCTGAGCGAGTGGACATTGGGAAGATGGTTCGCCGCATCCAACCATGCCAGAATCGGGGTCGCCGAGCTCTTGGAAAGGGCCAGGCTGCGCAGCTGCGGCGGTGGGACTGTGTCGGCAGGAATCTCCTCCCAGTGGCCGGATCCATAGATCTGCAGCTCCTGCAAGGCAGGGAAGAGGCGTATCATATTACCGAACGGCTGGGGCTGCCAGTGCAGGGGAAGTGACAATCGAACGGTGACGAGGAGGCGCGTAATTTTGGGGAAGGCCGTACGGAGAAAATAATCCAAGTTCGCGCGATGATAGATCGTCGTGAGCGCTATCTCCAGCTCACGGACGTTTGTAAGACGGCCTAGATCCGCTGCAATTGCTTTGAAGCAGTCGTAATCTTTGGGACTATAAGGTTTAATGTGAAAAATAGTGCGGACATGCGGCAGGAGGGAGCAGGCGGGAGACTGCAGGAGCTCGCAGAAGCCGGGGATTTTGGATGGCGGGAGGGAACATTTTTTGAACACGTGGGATCTGCTGCGGAAGACCCATTCCCGGCACACCAGGGAACAGAACTTGAGAGAGCGAAAATCTTCCGCAAAATAGTCGAGGATCTCGTCTACGAGTTCCCGGGGAAACTTGATGGACATGGTCAAGAGAAAGAGAACTGTGCATAGCCACAAAAATTGCCTTTTCGAGCACTTGATTGACAGGTGCATCATCTGCCTTGAACCTTACCACCAGAAACTCAAACGGCGTGAACCATTTCCAGGGCTAACCCTGACGCTCTAATGGCATCACCAATTTCTTGGAGGACTATGGCTTCGGTAGATCCAGCTAGAATTCCGGCGGAAGAGCTCCAATCGTGGATGCTGACTGGCTCAATGGGATCGGTTCCTTTGAGCAAGATGAACTCTGTCTCAAACCCTACGAGGAATTCGGTCTTGTGGGCATGTTTGGCTTGTCTGTACGAATCAAAATTCAGTACTGGGCACGGCTTCGTATATCAAGTCAAGAACTCAATCTATGATCCGGCACAAAAGTGTGCGTGGACACAAGCTCACCGTGATTGTGGGACGACCATCCGCACCCTGGACTGCCTCCTTTTGCTCGAATTGGCCCAGAATCGCCACATGGCCTGGGGCGAATGGGCACGGCTTGAGCGTCGTCATATCGAAGGTATACAGATATTCGCCGATGGGCAGAAATCCCGGCGCGACCGTGAGACCGACAATGCCGAAACTCACTTTCGCCAGATTAACTCCTGGGCGATTTGTTGCGAGGAGCTTTCTGAAATGCTCGATAGGAACGATGCGGCGTCGGTGAATGTAGACGAGATCCACCCAGTAAATGCGCACATATGCTGCGGACCACGTTCAGGCGCAGTGGGAATGTTACTACAGGCGATTCTATGTCGGACGGCTGATTGTGATTTTTTATGTGCGATTCGTAGTCGGGTTAAAGGAAGTGTCCAGAGAATTCAAGACTTGTCATGCTGATTATCCAAACCCCACGATTCCTGCGATGTTGATTTTTCCTGGACCGAGAAAATTCCAATTAAGAGATTGCCTGCACCCATCTGGTTCATAATTCTCGCCCCGAAGTCACTATTTTTTGAAGCAACTTCGAGCACAGAGCAAAACGTTATCGAGTCAGTTCTTTGGCCCTTACATCAGATCGGCGGGCAAGTTCAGACACGCTCTTTTCGGCGTAGTCGGTATATTTTATTCATACCTCATCTTGCATTTCTCTGCGCGTTCGCGGGTGTCCGTCCACGGTATCCTGCCCTGACAGAGTTTGGCAACAAAAATAGCCGAATCTTGCATCCCGGGAGGTGACTTCAGACTTTAGTACTCCATGCATCCAACCGCATCCAACCACATGGGTAGATCGTCTCAAGGGTGGGGAAAGGTATTCATGATCAATTTCCACAGTTGTAATAGAGATTTACAGTAAATGAGGCATGCCGGTCCATTAAAACTTGGACAATAGCTCCTTCGTAACAGCCACCGCGTCATACTCGAATAACTCGGGCTTGATCCAGAACGCTAGACAGAGAAGAATCTTCAACAGGGGTCGGGATCTATGCAAGGAAAACAGCACATACACTCGTTCGGGGACGGTTTGCCTTGGCTGGAGCTCATTTGCGAGATGCGTTCGGCGCGCGGCTTGCGGATTTGCTCGAATGCTTTGAGACGCGAAGGAATTTCAGATGGCTTGGTTCCGCTGGGAAAAAGATTGGCTAGCGCGGCGGCGTCCTCCAGGCCCACTGAGACGCCTTGGCCGAGCTCTTTTAAATCGTTAGCTGTGGGCCCGGGCCAGAAAGCCATAGGAATAACTTACTTGGAAGCATAGCATGGGCCGCATCGCCGAGCAGCGCAACATTGCCTTTGATCCAGGTCGGTAGGGTCGGTAGTTGCCTCACCTGCCAGGTACGAGGTTGTTCAGCAACGGCCACCAGTGCCTTGAACTTGTCACCGAAGTCTTCGAATGTTCCTAGGAATGTATCCATCGGCGTTTCCGTATTCCAGTCTGCGACCAATACATGTACTCATCAGGACTCTGGGATGCAAGACTTTTGCGGTCGTACACACCAATTGCGTCGAGTTGATCTCTGGTGTCGGCGTGCGCCGCGATAAGGTTGACCAAGTCGCCTCGTCTGACTGGGTACACCAATAGCCCCGGCCTGAGCTTCGTCCCGCCGATTATCGCGGTCAGCCCGGGGGTTTTGCGATCATCGCGAATCCAGGAGAGTTCAGGGTTCTTCTTGAGGTCTAGCATCCATCGGTAGGAAGCCATGTGAGTCGCAGGAGCGTCGTATTCCGCGCCGACCATGCATTTGCGGACGGTGGACTGTTTTCGGGACGGTACTCAGTAACATAATGGGAGGTGGAGTGCTTTCCTTGTACCTTTATACCGTCGGCGCCGAGAACAAGGTCGAACTTGAACTCTTCTCCGCTGGACGTAGTCACAGACGGATGCTCGGAATCGAAGTTAATTGCCGTGATGCGGGCGCCGAGGCGAATAGTAGGAGGAGGGTGGGAGATTGCGTCTGGATCCAGCGCGAGGCGCATCAGCTCCTTATGCAGATCGCTGCGATGGATCATAAACCAGCCCTGCAAAAAACCAAGATAAGACGAATATTCATTGCGGTAACGTTTCAAGCTCACCTGGGGATACGTGCTCCAAGCTTCGGACAAGTCATCGCTATGGATGTGAGTGTCATCAACCTTCCAGGTTTCGACCTGCTCAGACCATATTATATTATTGAACTGTTGTGTGCGAGGAGAACTTACTGAGCGAAAGTCAACGGTCTGCATGTTCTCCCAGTTCAGCGCAGGGAGGACCTTCTTGAGAACCGCAGTGCCGTTCGGGGGCAGAACGAGGCCGGCTCCGATCTCGGCGTGAAAGGATGACGACTCGAAGATCTTTTGTGAAGTGGGGATCGTAAATCGGGGCGATAGAACAAACAAAGACGGACGGACCGTGATTCGATGTCCCTCCTTCCGCAACATGGCGGCTGCGGCTAGACCCACCGGACCAGCCCCAACAATCGCGATATTGAGGTGCCCAGGAGCTGCATCGCTTGCAACACCCGTGGTTTGGGCGGGAGAATTATCCTTCAAGACGGCTTGGGTAGACATAAGGGGGAAGAAAACCAGAGTGCAAATGATTTCGCCAGCTGCGATCCCATCTTTTTATATCGTTACGGGCCATAAATTTGACTGTGCCGTGAGGATTCGTGGTTCAGGACAAGTAAGGAGTGTGACAACTCCAATCAATCGCGGCAATCACGCTCCCAGCCAATGAAGAATCAAGTTCAATCAACAATCTTGGAGAAGCGCGTAACAGTCTCGCTGCTGCGCCGCAGAAGAACACGTAGGTCGCACTGCGGCCACGTATTTCTTTTCTCCCACAAATGGATCAGACTTTTGATTTGACTCTTGTGACCTTGTACAAGGCCAAACAAGCCCGAAAAAGGCCCGCAAAGTGACATCATGATGTCCGAATTTCACAAGCTTGGGGACCTCGTCCAAAAATGGCAAGTTTTCTGAATGCTACGAGGGCTTTTGCGTACTGCTGCGTGTGCCGGGGCATGTACTAAGAATTGCAGAGCTTAGGGGTTCTATTGCAGGTTAATCCCTCACCTCGGAGGGGGTTAATTTTTGACCTTTGGCCTTGTTCGAGCCTGCCAGCTGCGTTGCCAAGCCCACAAGCCGGAACAAGCCGCAGGCTCAATGTTTTTCGCCACTAATGTGTGCGCGAAGACTGAGGTGAGCGACCAATGAGCGACTCAACCTTATTTCTTTACTTGTTCTAACTCATTATCTAGTTACTTATCTTCTAGGTTAATACTTACACAAAGACTTCCGCTTCCATCTGTGTGCGCGAAGACTGAGTTACTTACCCGTTGGACCTGGTTGCCATATTCTAACAGTATCTTCTGCGCCAATCGGTAGTTCAGGCTACATGCGAGGCACTAGCAATAGTTGTAGTGTCTGACTAAGTTCAGGCTCCACTAAATGATTATTATACAAATCAGAGTTCAGTGGGTACCCACTGTTCGTCACCCTGGACCAGCAGATAATCTCCTCCTACTCCTCCCTCTCTGCCCGTGGCAGCAATAATAACATCGGCCGCCTTCTCTGAAATCTAAAACAAAAGTCAGCAAGACATGTATATCAAGACTGAATCTGATCGAACCATGTAAGTTGGCGTGGTTACAAACCACCCGGGAACCTTGGGCCACGAGCTTATGTCGACGACTCGGAGATTTTCAACTCCCCGAACCTTGAAGTCTCCATCCAGGACGGCGTTCGGATCTGTACGAGAGTCGAGCTCAAAATTCCGGAGGCGCGGTTAAATGGAATCAAACACACCGTCATCGCCACCCATTGGGTTGGTGCAGCAAGCATGATGCCCTGCAATATTAATGATCGTTCAGCACAGTGCAATATTGGAGTTCACTCAACGTACCAAACACATTTTCCAAAATATGGTCCTCGATCTCCTCATTGGTCTGCACATCTGGACCGGGAAATACTGGCGCTTCGACATGCATGGTGATATTCGGATGTTCAACTATGCTTCGTGCGACTTTGATCGCCTCACGGATTGCAACAATGTCCTGCCGACCACCGGGTGCCTCGAAGTGGTGCTTCTCGATCCTCAGGGGATCCTGTGGGTGGCTTCCTGTTAAGCGAACCGTGCCGCGGGATGAGGTATCTGTCTTCAAAACCACAGCGGACAAAGCGTTGTGGATATCGGCGAGCTCTTCCGAGAAACCGTGGAAGAAGCCGCGGAAGAAACCTGGAACCCAGTAGATCATAATGTCCGGCTCAGGCAGAGCAGGGACACTTTTAATCATCATCATAAACAGAGCTGCGCCGAGAGAGTACAGATTTTGATGACCGGATTCGATCCAGAATTTCAAGCATGGGTCGTCCTGGGTGGTGTAGAGCACGGTGCAGCCCTCAAATAACGTGTAGTTCTTTTTCAACGTCCAAATACTCGAGACCTCGTCATGATCTGGAATTTTTTTATTAGATGCGGCGTTGAACATACTTGGTGCGTGTCCCGAACCTTGGAGGTTGGTCCCCACACCCGGTAAATGAACGATCGGCTTGATGCCGTGCCGGGAAAGTTCTCCTCGGTCACCGATGCCAGACAGCTGAGAATTATTGCAATCAGAAACTCGAGGCTCACTATACCACGAAGAATCGGAATACCATGAGCTAGTGAAATACCAAGTCAGTACGAACAAGAACACCGCGAGTTCAAATATACACCCACCAATTGAGGAGACTGGAACACCCCAGCGCTAATTATGACTTCATGTCGGACAGTGACGGTCTTCGTTTTCAAGTGACGCTTCCCCTCGAAATTGCTCGCCACGGCTAATGCAGCCCCAGGTGCAATTTCCACGCCATACGCAACGGGAGCTCCCTCTCGTGTCTGGCACAATAAAACTTTGGTTGCAAGCGTATCGAGAGCAAACCGCAGCTTTCCGTGGCTTGACTTTTTGACGTGGACAAGACGATCATGGACGGACGATCTGTTATGGTGTTCGTCAATCGTGTAACTGGGAGTCGCAATCCCCACGGCTGCATCGTTGGCCGCGCTGTTGAGGTCATCGATAGTCGGACCGCCGGACGTCGCCAATGTGCTGGCTATGTCGAGCAATTGAGGATCTGGGATTCAGCAGAGTGAGAAGTTAGAGTTAGTAATAGAGATACTATCAGTTTGCAACAGACCTGCAAATTGCGGGTTCGCGGCTATGGAAGCAGGGTTGATGCTTGTTTTCAACCACCCGTGGAAGCCATGATCAGGGTCTGATTTGTTGAGATATAAATTATGTTCGATGCGTTTGAAATAGTTTCGCATATTCTTGTACGACCAGGTCGGGTCGTTGAACGTCCTGGCCAGATTGTCGAAGTCACGCTCCGTGGCCGCAATGTTGTTCACCATGGCGTTATGAACCTTTCTCAAGACATCAGAAAATGCGGTCTCCATCGAGCTCAAACGATATCGTACCGTTGATCCGCCAAGTGCGCGCGCACGGGGATACCTGAGGAGCCCAGGCCCAATTCTTAAGGGAAATATGCAGCCGAAGGTTTAGGCACCCACCACGCATCATCCCGCGGAAACTTGGCCCCCGGCGAAAATTCGTCGTACGTATAATTGAGTTCCAACTGCGGGTCTGTATGCAGAAACCCAACCGTGAGAATCCATCTATCACAGGAACAAAAAATAACCCACCTTCTACCGCACGCCCAAGATAGAACGGGATGGTAGTATTGACGTTGACGACATCGTGGCCTGCATCAATGACGAGCACTGGAAAACGGCGCTGTCATACTTCTGTTGCGATGGAAGCTGTGTAAACACACCGGAAAACCCATTCTCTGCCAGACGCGCGGCGAGAGGGCCGCCACCGACACCTGAGCCGACGACGACGAAGTCATAGTCCGCGCCAGACTTGTGGGGACAGGACGCTAATGACGCAGAGGTCGCGCGTAGGACGTGGATGGAAAGAGAGATGAGGGCAAGAGGTCCTCGGAAATTGTGCAGACTGTTCGGTGCCATTTGGGGGGTCGAATTCGAACTCGAGGTATTGGTATCGGCGCTTTTATATCACAGGGGGCATGCCCCACCGCTTAAATTCCATTTACATATGCACACGAGGGAAACACGCAGCAATTTCTCCGAGCCATCAATAAGTGAGCAAACTGTCGTTCATGAATGTCTGCGGCTTATGAACTGATAAGCGGTGGGGCATGCCCCCTGTGTATGTCGACGCCCAGGGGCAGTTATGATCTAGTTCTTCCCGGCGACGGCCGAAATGAACTGACCCGGCAAACATAGATAGATTCCATTCTGATTCTCCGCACTGCACATCAGCAAATCTTGATTTTTTGGGTCTACACCATACTATAGCATACTATGGAGCTCTATGTAGTACTACATAGTGAGGGATTATTATGCAACAAGAGACCTTCACTACACTGGACTACACCGGATTATGTAGCACTATGTAGCAGTCTGTAGCACTCTATAGTTCAATCAGGATTTGCTGATGGCCCCATCACAACCCGCTGAGAAGTGGTGGACCAGACTATTTGGGGGATGGATTCAACGGGCGGCCATATACATCATACATCGAGCAACGGAGGATAGATAGCTGACGCTGCCGACGGGAGTTCCGGGGATCATTATAAAGAACGCCGGCACGCCCACAGTAGGAAGTGGCAAAGCAGAAATTAATGAAAGCTTCAGACTCCATGCTTCCCCCCTAATCCTAATTCTTGCGGAAAACCGTACGAATATCATATTATTTTAATACCACGCCGGCTCAATTTTTTAAAGGTTGCGGACTTACTGACGATTATTCTCTGCCGTTCAAGTTTCGTATTAGGTTGCAATGCAACATTTCCACAAACGCCGTCACAGTCCGTTCACAATCCGGAGGCCAAATTTCAAAAGAAGCTAGAGCCGCATCAACCTTAGCTTCAAACTCCCGTAAGGCCGCCTTCAAGTTACGTTAACGGTACTTGCTTGCAAATAAATTATCGAGTGGGAAACCTCGACATCCGAGTGTGGCCATACAGTAAGCCCATGATCCATGGCCATGGATGGATATTTGAGCTGAAGACCGTTCTGCTCGGACGCGCCGCCGCTTTGAACGGCTGAAAGAGTAGTCTAAATCTTGATCTCCATTGCCATTCGTCAAGCAGCGACGGACCCGGGTGAAAATGCCGCCCTAGGACGCCGGAAAGTTGTGAAGTAGGACGAGTATGCCAGTGGGCGCATGCGCAAACCCGAATACATATTACGGAACTCGAGGGCATGCCGTGAATATTCACATTCTGGAATCACTGACAGACCCGACAAGCATTTCGAATCGAGTCTAGTTTGAAGCGGCCAGGCCTGTATACATCACCGATTGCGCTGTGCGCGGAGGTTTGCTAGCGGGTGTCAAGAATGGTGGGTGGGTCCAAGACTTAGATGATGAACTTGAGACTGTTGGCCGACTCAGAAAGGTTGATCCGTCTATGCAAGCTATACCGAATTAAAGATGAAATAGGAGCCATAGATTAAGGATGCAGCACTGGAGCAGGGAGCTGCAACGAGCCAATAAACAGCAGGGAGGACAGCGTCACAAATAATTCGAAGGAATTAGGGCGCCCAAGAAGTTTGGTCAGCTGGTGTTGGAGATGCCTCAGTCGTCATAAGTTGCAATCTCTGGGGCAAAATGAATGACGGGCAGGGTGATGTCAGGCACCAGGCAGACAAAGACAAGAAGATGAGGCAGTCCTAGGCCTGGATTCGAGGAAACTTCCAGAGCGTCGCATCATAAATATATGCGTCTCGGAGGAACAAAAAAATGTTGTATTTCGTATATCGATGTTAAGTATTGATCGGATAGCGCGAGGGAAGTACAGATGCACAGAAGCAAATAAATAACAGTCGCGAGTCTTACAGGCTAACGCCGATGAAGGGATCCTGCACATCACAAAGATTTCAAGTCAGCACCGAGACATAACTTAGGGTGGACAGAGGTAAACGCACCAGACGATGATCTCCGCTTGCCCTTGCCCTTCCCGGACGGCACCATCTCGTACGCGTTGGGCTCCGACCTGACATCCTCCAGCTCCGTCACGGTAGATACCTGTGGGTCTCTCTGCGCTATAGCAGCCCCATCGGCGCCGGGGTCAGGGTGGTGATTGTGGTTGTGGTTATGATTACGAGCGTGCGCCCGCCGCGCTCTCATCCGCTCGTCATACGACGAATCCGACGAGTCTGAATCCGACGACGACGAATCTTCGTCCGATGACTCGTCGAACGCCTTGGGCTTGTGGTAGATGCAGCATACTGCGACACAAAAAATGAAAATTCAAGCAAATCAAAGAAAAATCGAATCAGGACGCACTCTTTGACGACTTTCTTCCGCAGCCCTCGTTATCCACCACATCCTCGTCCCATGCAACCCGCTGCCGCGTCCGCCTGTTCCCCCCGCGAAGATGTAAAGCTCCTACGGGCGCTGGCTCGCTCGCACTGCCACTCGGTGCTCCGTCGTCCTCGCGCGGTGCCGCATCCATTATTGTCACTGTTCTTGAGCCGTCCCCAGGGGCAGAAGTACCGGGTCTGCGCTGCGTGGCGAGGTAAGCCATCGTTCTTATCGTCGCTGGACTGGTCAAAGCGGGACTTTGCAGCAATGAGTTTGCTGGGCTGAGCTAAGAAGTGCGGAGGCTGTGCATCTCCGCATGAGGAGCGGAAGCTGTTGCACAACAGACGTCAGCCACCTGTGATGGTAACGTCACGCATAACTCGGTCCGAATTTCCGGTAATCACATTTTCTCAAAAAGGGAAAACGGATTCGATGTATCTTAGGCTTTCCTAGCTGCATCGTAAGGTTAGGCTCTGTATTTGAACCACGACTGAGACTGTGGGTATCGAAACCGCGGCTTGGTAGAAACAATCTGCATTTACTTCTCCCGGTACCAATATTCACCACTCAGATAGATGATCATAGATCGCGCGCTCGATGGGATAGAGATGCAATTGATTATCGAAGAGATGTACTAGGCAAGCAGCGCGAAATAATCTGATATCAAAGCAGTGCGACAGTGAACGGTGGTATCTTGAAGTCGAAATAGCGGTGTAATAAGTAATGGCCGATGATAAGTGCGAATGAAGATGAGATGAGATGCGGTGAGATGGGTACTGGATACAGTAATACTACATGTGGATCCCCAGGATGCGTTGCGTTTTTTTCGAAAATGAGTCGTGAGCGGCGAAAATGCGTATCTAGCCGTCGTTCCGTATGCGTAAAGTGAGATGCAAAATAGGCGCGCGATCATCCGTAGTAGATGCTGAAGACGCCAAGTCAGTAAATGAATGGATAAAGGCAGATTAGCGCAAGACTCACCCCCGTGCCGTCGTCGATATTGGCTGAAAGTCCGTCCGGCCGGTCTCGACGAAGTTGTGCAAGACGCGCGCCCAGTCATCGCGCGTGTCCCACGAGATTTTTGAGGGCGGGTCGACCTCGACGGGCATGACCTGGCTGACGCCCCCGCACTGGATGATGATCACGGCCGTCCCGATCCCGCCGTTGTGCCGGCACCGCTCCTCGCGTCGCTGGATGTCCGCGATCACGAGCGGGTCGCAGATGTACGTCCGGGGCACGACGTGCGTCGCTGCGATCGAGAATCTTTGATCCGTCAGCTAAAAGTATAAAGAACAAAGACAGAGAGGCGTACCGGCGATGCGACTCGGTATGCGCGGTTGGTGCAAGCTCTACAAGGAGCGCGTTTTGGCGGACATTCGAGGGGATGCGCTTCAGCTGGAGCGCCTGGAAGCCGGCCCACCCGAGCAGCACGGCGTGTGCAGAGGTGAACTTCCGTAGGCTCTTCGCGACGTTCTCGCCCCCATAGCCCCCCGATGGCTGTCGCACAGCCGACACTTGGTCCGCGGTGTGCTGGCAGATGGCTTTGTGTGATGGCCAGTGTACTTTCTGGCATGCAGGCGACTGTCGAGTGGTAAGTACAAATCAAAGAGACAAAGAAAGGAAACTCACGCAATATTGGGTGGTCATCTAAGGGACCAAGAACGAGTCATATTAGAGCGCGAGCAGTGTTTCAGGAAGGGAGGGACGCACGCAGCCACCACATAATCTGAATCTCGATACCGACGGTGTCTCGGCAGCGCCGCACTGATCACAGATTCGATAGCCCCTCTGACGAACAGCATGCGTAGGAGGGGTGTAGTAGGCGGCCATTGTTGTCCTTGAAGGGGAACCGAGTCTGACTCGTATTTATTGATGTGAGAGAGATCGACGAGGAGACAATATCTGGTGGGCTTTTGTTGGATTGGTTATATAGCAAATAGGAAACTGGTGCTGTCTTTGTTGGGTGATCCATTACCAGTGGCTGATCGAGGTGGAGAACAAAAAACCAGTTCACGTCAGCCGGGGAGCACTTCCACGCTTTTGTTTCTGAAGACCGAGAGTTGGCAGAAGGAGTGCCTTTTGTGTTGTGAGACATAGAACTTCTAAGATCGCGTATCCCCGGTGGGGAGAGACAATACGACCGTCACAAGGTGGTAGAAACAATAAAGTGACGATTTCCTAATCCGGATGCTATAACAATTGGGAGCACAGCCACGTCAGATCGCAATTACACACGCGCCACCCAATCGAGAATCCTCAAAGGAATCTTCCGCTTCAGCCTAATTGTTAACTACGCGCCGCGCCAGACCTGAATTAATTTGCTTCGATCTGTCTTCCATTCCTCTCATAGGCGCCCTGCACGGCTTGCGCACGGCTTTACAGTGCACGATGGATAGTTCCCAGCGGTGGCGCAACTTACAGCTCTTTGTTCATGCGCGGAAGGATGCTGCTGTGGAGGTGGTTTTGATATTCTGGGACCCACTCTGCACCGCCTGCCTTGATCTCGCGTTCGCGGGTTCGCGACTCGCACGAGGCAATCTGTCTCACTGGGATCATAAGCGTTCGGCAGATTGTCTGAGATTCAGATCAAAGCGCGTCCTTACAGGTTTCGGCTCCTTTTTTTCCTCGATCAATCGGAGGAATTTACTTCGATATCCCTTCCCCGACTTGGAAGTAGGCGTTTATAGGTGCGCGCCAATCCATCTTTTTTGTGTGTCCACTGGCAGAGCACTGGACAAGAACAATAACCTCGATCTTCCTCACATCTCTCTGGAGGCGCCACTCTGATTTTTTCGAACGTCATTGACAGACATCTGTAGCCAATTGGACACAATCCAGCGATATTTTGGGACGCCCATCGAATTAGACGCTGAATTCAAGAGCAACAATAACGTCTCGATCTTCCTCTGTGGGCGCCTCTGATTCTCGGACACCTTCTAACAGATACTTCGACGATGTAGATTGACTTCGCATCTCAAGTGGACGTTGTCGCAATCTATCTGGTGTGTACATACAAGACAGTATTTTCGATTCGAACCGCACCCGTTGAATCTCTATCCTAAAACACAACATGGTCATCCGGGATACAGATCACGTCTGAGGTTATAGATTCGCCTCGGCTGCTTTGAAGTTTGTTTAATTGATCAATCTCCCAGTGACGAGGTGCGTCATTTACATCCGTTCCACCGATTTAGTACGCGCCCGCCAATTCTTCTGGTGAACATTCAGAACACAGCGCGACATGTACAGTAACTTTGCGGCATCACATCTCTTTGTGGGCGATACTTGATTATATCTTGATTTTTTGACAGGAAGTAGGCGCCTATAGGCGCGCCGATCCTTCTTTTGTGTGTACCTCCAGGGCACTGAACAATAGCCTACATCTTCTCTGATTTTTTGAACGTCATTGACAGATATCTGTATGGACGTAACCCATCCGGTATACGCGAAATTTTGGGAAGGCCGATGAATCCCAGAGCAACAATAACGTCTCGATCTTCCTGGATCCTCGCAGCTACTTGCGGGCGCCTCTGATTTTTGGACACCTTATGACAGATAATCCGATGATGTACTGTAGAATTACTTCGGACGTCGCCGCATCCATCTGGTGTGTATAAGATGGTAAGTGTTTTGGATTCGAACCGCATCCGCTGAATCGATATCTTAAAACACAACACAGTCGGATACAGATCATGTCTGAGGCTATAGATTCGGTTCGGCTGCTTTGATTCTGAAGTATTGATCAATCTGCGTCATTTACATCTGGTGAACATTATGATTCAGGGCACAGCGCGACAACAACTCTTCGCGGTATCACAGATCTTTGTGGGTGATATCTTGATTTTTCGGCATCTGGCAAATATCTCAAGTTGGTGTTTACTTGGTGTTTACCAGATATTTTGGGGTTTCTCCGAATTAGACGCCATGCCCTAGAATTAGACGCTCAATGCATCCGAGCCTGAGATAGCACAGCGTTTTGTGTGTGATACCCTGGCCCCTCAGGCTGATCTTTGTCCAGGACCATATGGCGTGTCCGTTACAGCTACAGCCTGCAGGCTGTGGAGATGCCAAATTTGAACTCTTACCTCCTACCCTCGCGGACTCGGACTCGGACCTTGAGCTTTTCTCCGTTCTGGTTCACTACAGCTTTGAGTGCCGACAGCGAGTCGGAATATTCTTCTACCGCGATAGCTATCGTCAAAATTTCCAAACAGAGACGTCTGTATTACTTGAGGTTCGTGCAGCACGGACAACGAATTCTTGTAAAATCCTTGGATCAAAATCGACCAAAGCAGTGCACAGCCCCTTCACCGCCACCTCGGAAATTAACGGTCGAACGGTCCGTAGATCCGATAGCTGCCAAAAATTAATATTACGAGTGGAGGTAGAAGAAAGGTGGTAAACAGGAATAACGCGAGCTGAAATGAGCCGATCGGAATTGCGGAGGAAGCGTGTTACTGTAGAAGGGCTTTGAGGTGAGCCCGGGACTTCCGATAGCCAACGTATTTAAGTTGCCTCAATTTTCGAAGGAGTGACCACCTTTGGTAAGGTAGGTACCCTGTTATCTCGATCGCGGGTCTTATCACTGAACCGCTCCTGGCATATACGGTGCATTTCTACATCCAATTCCTGGCTCCGGACGTGCCTACTGATAACCAGAGTCGGATCTTGTCCCCGGGGACGAACAGGTATTGCACTCGCATGTAAGCTTCTTACCAATAGTGGATGCTCGTGCTAGAGAAGTGGACATATTGTGTTGGAAATAGACCTATTTCCTGCGGCGCACTCAACCTCAGGAGTCCAAGTACGAGGCACGACAACTTTAGTAGCATAGGCGTTCGTGAACGCCTATTGAACACCTATTGATGGCCCAAATACCTATTGGCGATGCTTAACGCCTATTACCAGCAACGAATGACTATTCTCTTAAACCAGTGCCTATTGCACAATCTCTGCCTTAACAAGCGTATCTTGACATCTCCAGGGGTCCTTTCTCGCGTAGTTTGCCGTCTATTTAGGTGAAGAGAACTTTTTGCAGGGGATTGTACAATGTACGTGATGCCCAATTTTTTCCATTGTAAAACAATTTTGGCCTCCAAATCTAAGTACTTGATATTTAAGGGACCACTGCCCTCGGTAAAGCGCGCATTGAACGCGTCCAACGTGCAGCAAACTCGCCGAATTCGCATCGGCCTATGCGGCAGGTACGAGACCCGCAGAATTCTGGACGCAAAGTGCGAGAGTGTGATTTACCCCTTGACTATGTGAGGGGCACAGTTGGGGTGCGCGCATCGCTGGGCCATGGGGCGCTACACGCGCGTATGTTGTTCAAGGCATGCAGCGGCAGGGAGACGGCATCGCGCGCACCTTTTATTATGCACTTTCTTCCTCGTTTTCGGTTCCCAACGGTTGAGCCGACGGAGGCCGTAGAATGACACGGTATTGGGCGCGATGGCGCAGGCACTTTGGTCGGGTTGCTGCTGGTAACGACGCGATGGTAGATGGTTAGGACTGCGGACCGTACCGTATACGGGGACGGCCGTACATTTGACGGCCGTATTTTGGCCTACCCGTACCGTATGCCGTCCCGTCAGCACAAATTCCAGGGACTCGACAGTACGGTACGGCGCAAAAATGGCCGTATACGGGAGGACGGCACGTAAAATTGTACAAACGACCTCTACAGGTTGACCAAGGTGTGCCAAGTGTCCTACTGATCACCCTAGCCGCGAATTTAGGCGCGGTACACCTGAGATTGTCTCTGAAATGCACAATTGGGAGGAGCAACTCATCAGCATTCAAAATTTCCGCGTCCGAACAAGGGTATTCATCCCATCCACATTGACTTTCATCCCTCAGAAATAGGTAAAACAATCATATTTCCCAAGACAAATCCAGAGAAGCAAAATAAAGGATACGCTCAGGATAAAATTGCCCAGATACACGGGAAGAAAGTAATAATATTTGAACCAAGAACAAACCAAAACACCATTTCAGCAGGAATGTCTGGGAAAGCCCGAGAACGCATCAATTTGCTGCATTACAGTTGAACCACTGCACTTGGAGTCAGTTGGGATACAAGAGAAAAACATTAACTCGCCAAGCCTGGCAGAGCACGGCAGTGCCGGCATCAGCTAATGCCGCCTGATGCCGAGTGTCCCGTCTATCAAACGGTCCCTTTCAACTGTTCAGCCTTCCTTCCGGTGAGTCGTGTCCCAGTTCTGTTGTTTTCAATTCAGTTGCCGGCCATTTGGACATAAATTTGGAGGTGCCGTAAATACGGTCTCAACGCCGTGTACGGCCGTATTTTCGACGGTCGTAAGAGCGTACGGTACGGCAAAGCCCGTCCCGTCCAATGGTGGGGTGGAAGGAGCGACGGGACGGTACTGGTGCCGTATTACGGAAGCCGTATAACCGTCTTTTACGGTTCGGGTCAGCAGCCCTATAGATGGTGGTGGGAGGAGGAAAGAGGCCGTTGATCGCATCAGCCCATACTGTGCCGAATGGAAACGTTAGCCGAGTGTTAGCCGAGTGGAATAGTCGCTCATTGTGAAAGAAGGCGTTCGGTCTCTTGATAGGCATTCAAGCCCGGAGTAGGCATTCAGCGAATGCCTATGGTACTAAAGTTGTATGTACTGTCCAAGTACCTGGCATTTTTTTCCCGAACGGACAGAGTTGTTGACTCAAGTGTTGACTTCAAAGTGAAACACTGTTTGGGTTTTTCGTTACTTAATGAAGGTATTCTTCACAAAATTTCCGCAAACGTCCCTAAGATTGTCGCAGTAGAGGGCTTCTGGGTTTCTCAAAATTTATCTCAAACGGTTTAAACGTTCAAACAGAACTTCAACGCGTGACCCGGCGTCACGGTGACAGTGACATCTCTGACTTTGACCACTGCCATCGTCCTCCAAGTCGTCTTCCACCAGGCAAGAGACGGTTATGTCGTGGCAATCCAACTGCGCGGAAAGCTAAGTGGGAAGTCAACAAACCTCTGTCTGGGCCGAAAATCTCCGTGTACACGACAGTATCATAAAAGCGAAAATCAATGATAGACATTTCCGAGTCGTACCCGCAGACAGTGCTCGGAAACAGCCTCTGGTTCGACCCTTATGACAAGGCGACATACTATATCTGTTTATCTATACTTCTGTTGGGTCGCATGGTGAACGGCGTTCTACAACTGCACTTACTTCTTCTATCGGGTTGCCATCGTTGCCTCGTTCAACCTGTCGATCCTTGCCAAACGGTCAAGTGACTCAATTGACTACCCGTCCATGACTAAATAGAACTGAACGATGCCCGTCGTGTGAATAAGATAAATGCATCTAGGTGCTGCCACATCCCTCGTTCTTCCCCCGCGATGGATTACAGCCATGGAATCGGTTATACGCCGCAGAACACCCTCCAGCGGCGCCCAGCGAATCCGCTTGAAGATCCCACCATTGGCATGATCTGTGGGTCCTTTTTAACCTAACGTTTTCATTGCGCCTGAACGTGGTCCGCAGCATATGTGCGCATTTACTGGGTGGACCTCGTCAACATCCACCGATGCCGCATCGTTCCTATCGAGCATTTCAGAAAGCTCCTCGCAACAAATCGCCCAGGAGTTAATCTCGCGAAAGTGAGTTTCGGCATTGTCGGTCTCACGGTCGCGCCGGGATTCCTGCCCATCGGCGAATATCTGTATACCTTCGATATGGCGACGCTCAAGCCGTGCCCATTCGCCCCAGGCCATGTGGCGATTCTGGGCCAATTCGAGGAAAAGGAGGCAGTCCAGGGTGCGGATGGTAGTCCCACAATCACGGTGAGCTTGTGTCCACGCACACTTTTGCGCCGGATCATAGAGTGAGTTCTTGCCTTGGAATACGAAGTCGTGCCCAGTGCTGAATTCTGATTCGTACAGACAAGCCAAACACGCCCACAAGACCGAATTCCTCGTGGGGTTTGAGACGGAGTTCATCTTGCTCAAAGGAACCGATCCCATTGAGCCGGTCAGCATCCACGATTGGAGTTCTTCCGCCGGACTTCTAGCTGGATCTACCGAGGCCATAGTCCTCCAAGAAATCGGTGATGCCATTAGAGCATCAGGAATACCCCTGGAAATGGTTCACGCCGAATCCGCGCCGGGTCAGTATGAGGTGGTAACGGGCCCACTTTCCCCACTCGAAGCGGCCGATGCCCTCGTCCACACCCGCGAGATCATCGTCCAAGTCGCTGCCAAACACGGCCTGCACGCGACGTTCGCCCCGCGGCCGTTCAAGATGAAGCCGGGCACTAGCGCCCACGCGCATATTTCGGTTCACTCCCAGGAGGAACAGAAAACTGCTGGCGGGCTGTCGGCGCATGAGTCTGCGTTCCTCGCTGGTGTCCTCGCACACCTGCCCGCCATCGCGTTGTTTTCTCTCCCCACCACCGCGTCGTACACGCGCATGGTGGACGGCGTGTGGAGCGGGGGGACGTACGTGTGCTGGGGCACCGAGAACCGCGAGGCGCCGATCAGGCTCACCAACGCGGCCTCCCCAGCCTCGCGCAACTTCGAGGCGAAGTTCGTGGACGGGACGGCGAATCCTTACCTCGCGCTTGCCGCGGTGTTTGCGGGCGGGCTGATCGGGCTTAGGGAGATGATGGCGCTGAGAATGGGAGATTGTCAAGCGAAGAGTGCGGCAGCGATGACGGCGCCTGAAAGGCAGGCGCTTGGGATTACGGAGCGGATGCCTCTGAGCTTGGACGAGGCGCGCAAGAACATAGAGCAGGATTCGGTGCTGTGCGACGTGCTGGGAAAGGATCTGATTGAGAAATATCTCTCCGTCAACAAGGTAGATGAATATGCTCTTGATATACCTCCGTGTTAAATGTGCTCTAGACATTGGAGGCTGCGCTGGTCCAGGATGGCGAGAATGAAGCACAGCAGTTGATACGCTTGGTCAAGTTCTATTGATTGACGGATAAATTTTGGGATTAGTGTTCCAGTCTCGAAATCCTTGTCTTCCTTGCAAGATTTTGACGTGATAATAGAGTCTTTGAGAAGCCAAGGCAGATGCAAAAGTACTACGAATGTTTGTTTTCCAGATCCAAGAAACCTGTGAATAGGGTCGTTCACAGTAGCCTTTTTTCCGCCGTCTTCTCTCCTTTTTTTTTTTTTCGAGCTTTTTGTGTTTCCTGCCGTTTTTCACCGGGGTTTTTTTTTTGCCCTTTTCAAATCTGATCTAAAAAGTGTAAAAAGGGAAAGAATTATTGCTGTTTGCATTCTGGGAAAGTGTCGAGACCATCCCCGCCCTCCACTATCTTCCCAGTTTCCTAACACCTTGGCGCACTGCCGCGCTTAAACAGCGTGGGCAGGACATAGAGTATCTCGCTCGTTTGGTCCAAGAGGTGAAGACAAAGATGATAAACGGCCGCGCAACACTGCCGTTCTGCCGTCAACTTATCGAAGAGCGCGAGAAGAACAACATGAGCGACCTCGAGATTGCATACACCTGCGGCGAGTAACATCGCCGTCCTACACGTCCCCAATTTATTATTCCCCGATCTCCAGGGCATCTGGCCATAATCGAACGGGAGAATGAGGCCGCCCAGAAGGAGATAAAGACGTACGACTCGTGAAGAATCATGGGGGTTTCCATCGGTTTTCAAATATTTGTCGTGGTTGAGAAATTGAACACCGAACTCCGGTTTTGTACATACTATGGAGTAGTTTACGCCGCTTTCGTTCGTGACTAGGCCAGCATCTCTGTTGCCAGGTTCAGTCAAAATTGTTCGTACCGGTGATGAGAACGACTTCTAATGTAAAAGTCAGCATTATGGTAGGGTGACTAGTTAAGTGGGTAACCTGGACATATTGCGGAGCTTTCAACCTGAAGAGTCGATCTCACATGTACACAGCTTATATGCAACTGCCCCGACGCGAGTAATTGAACTCGTTGAACCCCTAAAGTAACCAAAAACCGCCGTTTAATCGTCAAAGTCCCACTCGGAGTGCCAGATTCTTGATTAATTAATTTTTCTTGTTTGGAACTCCAAACTGGCCAGAGATGTTGTACAGAGTTTTGCGAAATGACTCTGAATAATTGAGCTTCTTGTTTTGATGGTTTTATGCACAAATACGAAAAGACTAGATTTAATTCGAAAACATGGAACGTCCGTTGGATGGACGTCTTTCTATAAGTAACTATATGCGAATTACTTTCACAACGATTTGTCACCGAAGCGTTCGTCATAGCACTCTTGCGCGGCTGCTATCGCATCATATTCGAAAAGAGAAGTTTGTATTTCTCGAGCTGTCGAGTGGATTTTAGTAGAGGCCAGACTCCAACCGCTTTCACTCACATCTGATAAGTGCTGAACCGCTATGCATAATTCTTGACACTTGCTCAACCGATTCGGTTCTCATGACCTCTCCCCGGCCCTTCCGAATATCTTGGTACGCTTCTAGTCTGGCCGGGATATCTTCCCGGCGCGTGCCTGCGGGAATCAAACACCCGATGGATCCCCCCTCCTCGATTGCCATGGCCGCGCCTTGGCCAAGAAGCGGCAGTGAGGCGTGCGCAGCATCTCCGAGAAGCATTGCGCGTCCACGAATCCAGGCAGGTAGCAGGGGCAACACGCGCAAGTGCCATTTGAGGATCTCGCTGTGAGCCGGAAGATCCAAGATGCGCAAAAGCTTGGGGTGGAAATCCTGGAACTGGGCTATAACATCTTCCTTGGATGCCGTCGGGGTCCAGCCTGCAGTTAATATTCACTAATCTATACGATGTCGTCTGAGTGAATCACTGACCTCCTGCATCTTCCTGTGAATTGGTGTAGAAGGCCACGAAATTGAGGAGAGTTCCGTTCCGGCACGGATAAGCCAAAATCATCCGGAATGAATCTCCCTTCCCCACGATGCTTCGTGCACCAGAGACCCCCGCGGTAAACCACTCCAGTTCAGGTATTTTGTGAGCCGTCGCTAGCTCAAAAACGGCGCGGAAGCAAGACCAACTGGTCGCTGAGGCCTTCTGTTCATCGCCTAGGATCTGAGTTCGGATAACCGACTAAAAGGCTTGTTAGTTAAGTTATGAGGAGAAAGATTGGAGCCTACATGTGTTCCATCGGCGCCGAGGACAAGATCGGCATGAACAACCTCCCCGCTGCTCAACGTTATTGTCCCTTCTTCAGGATTACACGTCAACACTTTGATTCCGAGGCGTAGTTTTGCCGGGAATCCTTCGCCATCGGTTGTAGCGAGGCGCTTGAGTTCCTCGTACAAATCGCTCCGATGACAAAACAAGCCCTGTGATGAGTTAGCGATGTAAAGTTTAACTAAGAATATTAACGTACGGAGGTCTCATTCAACCAACTTTCTGGCATGCCTTCTCCGCTTTCGGAATCGAAGACCTCACTCTGCTTCTCCTTAGAAAAATTATCGAGGCAGAATATTGAATCATACCCCCAAAAATGGAACACCCTTCAGGTTCTCTCTGGAGACACCAAGGTGATCTAAAACTCGCAATGCATTCGCTGGTACACCAAGGGCTGCGCCAATCTCTGTCTTGATATCCGAAGCTTCGAAAATCTGAGGCAATGGTCAGTTTCATAATAATAACACGAAGGGGAATTTATGCAGACCTGGACTTGGTGCCCATTTCTCCTGAGTGCTACGGCAGCTGTCAGGCCACCAATGCCAGCCCCAACTATAGAGACATTTAAAACACGAGAGGAATCGCCAGAAGTCGCCATTGTGCTGAGATGCAGGATCAGGATGGTATAGGCAGCTTAAGTACCAGTCGACCGCCGCCAATGCGTCAAGAGCATTGACAAGCAACGCGTACCCGTTTATCCATGCCCACCCGTTTATCCTATCCATGCGTCACGTCACTTATTCTTGCCTTGGGGATTGTGAGCTTCCTTTACGGTCCGAATCGGACCTAGGCATAAATATCATTTGAGCTGTCAAGGTCCGCTCCCACATTGAGCCCGCGGTAATTTTGGAAGGCCGGCATTGGAAAGCTCAGTCAGACTTAAGTTCAAGCACGAGGAGCCGAATTTGTGAGGCAAAGGAATACTGTCCAACCGGTACTGGCGTACAAGAGATCGTCATTAGGGACGGTCAGAGTAGACGCTTCGGAGACGATTCACAGGCGATTCTCGAAGTGATTTAGAGGCGATTCTGGAATCAATTGAGGCCAGAAGCGTGGGATAAGCACAATTTTGTCGTGACCGTCCCTTTTTGAAATGTGCTTCAGATGTGCTTCAGGCGCGATTCACAGAGGTGTTTGACAGTTTGTTGAAGCGTGGGAGAATCACCTCAGCTGAAGCACATCCTGAAGCGCCGTGAAGCGCCTCCGGAGGCGCTTCAGCGATTCAAAGCGCTTCACGATTTAGGTGATTCTCCCACGCTTCAATAATTCGTGAAGCACTTGCTTGAATCGCGTCCGAAGCGTCTACTCTGACCGTCCCTATTCGTTGAACCCGCAGCATGTCATGAGCCCTTAGGGGATTCTGAGAGTTCCTACTGACGAGCGTAAAATACATACGAGTGATGGAAAAACGGCCAGGCACCGAGATTCGGTAAAACGCACACCGTATTCCATCAAGTTCACCGTGCCAGTGGCCAGTCGGAGTATGTTTGTTGCGTGCACGTGTTGGTGCCCTGCACTTGGCCCCGGGCTGAAATCGGACAGAGTCGGACTCTCGGCCTCGCTGGAAAAGTACTGCGTAATAGAAGAAGCGCCTGAATAGCGACTGCGAGAGTACAGACCGCATAGCATAATGCCGCATACCGGAAAAGAGCATCATGTGACCATTCAGTTACATATCCCGACTGACGCAAGTTCAAATGGATAAACGGCGGGGGCCCTGTATTAGTATTAATATTGATTTGCTTCGAATAGCCACTCGGGAACGAACCGCAAATGAACTGGTCGACGTGTATGGCAACAGGAATTGAGCAGGTCCGTATATCAGTTGATATTGATTGAATCAGTGATTTCCCGGTGCGGCATGTGTGTAGGACCCCTGGAACACCTCTTCCAGTGTATGTTCTTCATCGGAATTGCTTTCTGGATCTACGAGAGTTTGCTCCGGCTAGAGTAAGTGTAAGATAAGGTAGGCGATTAAAAGGGGGCCAATGATTTTGGACTTAGGTCACATCTGAGTCACATCTTTCAGTTTCTGCTTGCGACGTCCATAGCTCTCCGGCGGCTCTCGTCCCTTGCGAGCGATTCTCGACTGATTGGGCTCTGGCTACATCCTTTTCTGGATCTTGATCTATCCTTGGGCTCTACCGGCCGGATTCTGGGCTGGATGCGACGAGTTTTAACTTTTGACACTTGTACTGTATACGATGTACTTCTTCCGAAATCTCACTTCAGGCGGCAGTCGTCGCCGGGACCTTTATCGGCACTAATTCAAGCCATCATCCCTTCCAAGGGTTATTTCCGAGCTGCAAAGTCTGTATGCGATGAATTCGGCGCGCTTCTGATCCTTGACGAAGTGATGTGCGGCATGGGACCTGCGTATTATAATTTGCGAGAGCCGAGCCTCTCTTGATCTTTCTAGGTGTTGGAACTCTGCATGAGTGAGAGTCCTTTGGAGATGGAATTTCTCCGGACATCCAAACCTCAGTCTCCAGTATTTTCGTTCGCAGGGGCCACAGAGGTGTGTTCTGAACATGTTGAATTCCGAAAAGATTGCCGGTGATTTAAGAAACGGCACACCTGTTCAAATATCAAGTACTTACGATTCAAGAAAAGATGACTACATTTCTGGTTTGTATTCTGTATAGTGTTGTCTCGGGTCAGGGTTCAAGCCCAAGCCCGATCCAAGCCCGATGTCGAGCTCGGTAGGGCCCACGGTCAGGCTCAGAATTTTGAGACCCGCAAGCCGGGCTAGGTACTCCATCCATCCCAACTTCGGTGAATATATGCTGTTTCAAAGTCAATATTATACATGTTTGAAGTAAGTTTTGCATCTGTCCCAGCATTTTAATTATTTCAGCTGACTTACGTGAGGATGAACTCTGAGAGGACATGCCGGTAAATTGATGCGCTCATCAAACACCTTCGCCTCGATTTTCTGCGTCTTAGAAAATGAGCAATAGCATGGAGGTCAGCTACATCTCAGATAACATTTTCCAACCAAAGAACTCACCTTATCACAGTTGACAAAAATATTCTCAAGCCCAAGTCCCAACCGACCCGACCCGAACAACACTAATTCCTCTGTTGTCCCAGTGGTCCTTATTTCGCGGCCCTGTTGGCAATAAGTACGTACACATGATTGTCTGCCTAGTAACGACCGACTAATGGTCTTGAATTCCTCTCGTATGTTTGGAGCCCTTCTTTAAGCTGCGCATATTGATTTTATTCTCAATGTTCCGGCTACCGACCCAGGTTGCAGGTCTGAATTCGTCATATTCATCAAATCCATTGCGTTCCGATCTTCCCAGCAATCTCTCGGATTCCTTAAATCAACTTACCTTCCAAACAGCCTTGCAAACACATTTTAATCTTTCGCCCCCAAAAAGAGGTGACAGGCTCTTGGGCAGCGGTGAACAAATTAGTCTTTGTTGTCTGGGTGTTGATTTAAATCTTTCGAGCTGTAGATATGTTCCTACTGCAAAATATTTCTTATAGGCTCAATACCTCATGGAAATTTATGGTCCGGACCTCAAATGACAGCCATAGTGTGCCCGCTCATGGGCTAATCAACACAAATCACGCATCTTACTCATAGGGAAATTATTTTGAGCATGCACGAATAAGAGCTCAAGTCTAAAAGGTTCCACGGTTGAAACTTGGGCAAAGTACAGCAATATCATTTTCAAAATCTCTAGACTCATTCCAACGACGTAGGAACTTGTATTAGGTCTATCCAATGTATTTAGAAGCCTCGTTGCATTTGTCCTGTCGGATATGGATCACATTTAAGGGAAACATTGCGATCTGACATAGAACTCGGGTATGTTGAAAATTTCGGAGTTCATAATACAGTCGACTCTCTCTTAACCCATGGCTGTCATAACCCATAACCTGCTCTAACCCATACATTTCAGCTGTCCACCACCTTGGTTCTCAATTAAACCCCATAAAATTCCATTATCCCATAATCCATACCTTTTCTGGGGTCCATAACCCATATTTTACTGGATTTTTTGGGGCGAAGTGACCTTTGAAAATAATTTCTTTGAGTTTGGCTGTTGAAGTAACTGCCGGCACAAGTCATGGCCATCATTGTTTGCTCGAAATGATTAACAAACCGAAATCGCCGTCAGAACAGCAGTGGGAATGCCGATGAAGGAACAGATCCTGCAATCAAAGACATTGAGGCAGCACCTGCTCAGGTACTGAATGAACTGGTGGATGTTGGGGCTTTGCAGCAGAAGAACTTGGTGGATATCGAGGATCTGATTCACATGCCTGAGGAGCAGGTCATTGAAGACACCACAGACGAAGACATTTTTGAGGCTGTGCAGAAGATTCGAAACAGCGAGCAGGATCGCGAGAAAAATGGCAGTGACGAGTGGGAAAAGGTTGAGCCGAAGCCCAGCAGAAAATAAGTGTTACAGGCTGCTCCAATTTTGCGCAAGTATATTGCTGATTTAGACGACCCGCTTGCACGCAAGATGGTAGCTATGCTATCAAAATTTGGCTGTGAAACACACCGAGAGGAGGCGATAGCGATGGTAGACACAGTGACTATTGATTATTTCGCTCGTATGTAGCTGTATGAATATTTTCAACATTTTTTTTCTCACCCTCTGCCGGAACCCATAAGCTACAATAACCCATACCCAGTAGGCTCCACCGAGGGGTATGGGTTAAGAGAGAGTCGACTGTACCTGTGTTGCGTCCGTAACAGTGGTTTTTCATTTCATCCACAAAGGATATGAGATCTAGCGCCTATTAATGGCAGGTGTGGGAGTGAAACTTACATGACAGTCGGTGCTCTTCACTCACAGGTTCATATACAATTGGTGAGAGTTGAGACACGCTTCTACAGAAAGAACGAGTTCTCAGTTGCGAAATTCATACAAGCCGTCCATGAGTCTGGGTATCAAAATTGAAGTCGCTGAGTCCTGGTCCAGACACTCGCTTCAAAACCTCAGAGAGTCATTTGTCAACTTGAATCACCACTGCGAGCTGGAAGAGTTCAGTGGGCAGAGCTTTTGGATATCTAAAACAACTATCAGCAGTGTTACGGAGTGGATGGAATGAACACAAAGGTAATATTGACCTCTTCAGGAGTTCATTATGGCAAGCTAAAGACATTTCTAACACTGCTTCATAAAATATGAACCAAGCGCAAGAGGTTCAACGACGGATCGGAGGCTCCGATTTATTAAATCGCTGCCCAGTTCGTAAGCTCTGTACACACTCAGTGAAGTTCCGATACTCTTAGAATTTGGTCGGCATTCCCAAGGCCACGGGGGTCAAACATTTGGCTCAGCGATTGTAAATTGGAGGCCTCCGACATCCGTGTTTTTTCAATTCCTACTGGCATGTCGAACAGATATTTATAATCTTAGAACAGTTCAACAACGCATACCATAGGTATTCAACTAATAATTATGCAGGGAACACCGAATGGAAACGAAAGCCAACAGAGACCTCCTTTTTGCACAAAAATTGAACCAGCCTCCTGGACTCGCGGGCTGAAACTCAAAGGGACATTGAATATTAATGGAACGAAAGCCTGGTCCGAACTCAACGGAGCCCCAAGCATCGCAGTGAGAATTCTGTACGTCTCGGCCATGAGTTGCTCCTTCTTGGCTCTCAAAGCAGCAAGGACATGATCGTCGCTGACACCTTGAGAGCGAAGTCCTTCGCAGCCTTGCGGAGAACCAAGGCGTGCTCAGGAAATTGGGTCTTCAGAATGCTATCGAACTCCTTAGATAAAACGGAATGGGAGGATTCTGAGAAAACATCGAGACAGCCCAAGCAAAAACTGAATTAAAGCTGACTTTTCAGGTCGTGCGCAATCAGCAATGTGAAATATTCAAATGAGTTGAATACCTACAGATCATGGATTTTCATTCTATCTGCTCATAAAAAATCAGGGAGGCAAAAACTCAGTGGTGCTCACATATCATGTCCATTGACATACTTTGTGCAACTCGGGCCAAAGTGGCCACCCTCGGTGAACAAAGTCTCTGGTGGCCCTGGAACAGCAGAAATGGATTTAAAGGGTGAGAGAACTCCTGTGTGCGGTTTCTAATTCAACAAACGTGAGGAGTTGCACTTACTTGATTCAAGATAAAGTCGCCGAATGAATGGGTTCTATTAGATGGCCTGCAAAGCAGCCAGAAAAGATCTGGTTTGCAGCGCACAAATTCATGTCGCTTACTACACATCCAAAACCCTCCAACAGTCCCTCCTACCGGTGACTCCAGCTACCGAATTGCCTTGTTGGGTAGTTCCAAATAAGAAGTGACCTCTCCCACTCAAAAATGGTAGAACTTGGGCTCGGAACATTCTCAGACGACATTGAACAAATTTCGAGAGCAAAATGACCCTGTGGCCGACAGACAGAAAGAAATTGAAGGGCTGATGTTTTCCCTCTTTCTTAACAAAAAAAACGCACAAATCGGCAGTTTCAACGCAATCGGATGCCATTCAGTTAAGTACATCGTCTATTAGAATAAAACTGGTCATACAGTAAAGACGTAGCTGATTCTAATCCAAGAGACTACAGTCTACAGCACTTGAAGTTTAAAACATGGTCCGTGCACGATGATGTTAGTCATCAAATGATGTTCACGTAGGTCCAGGGGTCCCGGGGGCGTGCCGCCCTCGGATCTGTGATACACCAGCTGCTCTCCTTCCTAAAAAGGGACCTGCTCAATTCCTGTTGCCATAGACGTGTCTGGTCAAGGTCAGAGTGGAACTGATCCGATCACAACGCAAATCCTACAATGTTTTCTCTTACCATGTACCAACCGCAGCAGACCATAACTTGAACGAGACCTCCGCAAAATCCGACATATTTACAAAGACGAATCGCCCAGCGAGTAACATTACTGGATTGTTCACCTTCTCTTGGTCCAGCTGAAAAACTGGAAGAAATCCATCGAAAAGGGGTGGGAAAAAGTCTACTGTGAAACCCCCGCCATGGCTCCCTTTTTCCGTCCTTTTTCGTGCCCTTTTTGATTCCCTTTCTCCATGTCACACATTCTGGGTGCTCCTGTTGTTCCTCAAAAGTCGTATACCACCTTAGATGTTCAAAAAGGACTGGGGTAAATTTTTCTGGATTTTATTATGGCAACAGGAATTGAGCAGGTCCGTTTATCAGTTGATATTGATTGAATCAATGATTTCCCGGTGCGGCATGTGTGTAGGACCCCTGGAACACCTCTTCCAGTGGATGTTCTTCATCGGAATTGCTTGCTGGATCTACGAGAGCTTGCTCCGGCTAGAGTAAGTGTAAGATAAGGTAGGCGATTAAAAGGGGGACAATGATTTGGGACTTCAAGTTCGGTCACATCCGAGTCACATCTTTCAGTTTCTGCTCGCGACGTCAGAGTCCACGTCCACGGCTCTCCGGCGGCTCTCGTCCCTCGCGAGCGATTTTCGACTGACTGGGCTCTGGCTAAATCCTTCTCTGGTTCTTGATCTATCCTTGGGCTCTACCGACCGAATTCTGGGCTGGATGCGACGAGTTTTAACTTTTGACACTTGTACTGTATCTGGCGTACTTCTTTCGAAATCTCACCTCAGGCGGCAGTCGTCGCCGGGACGTTTACCGGCACTAGTTCCAGAGTCGTCATCCCTTCCAAGGGTTATTTCCGCGCTGCAAAGTCTGTATGCGATAAATTCGGCGCGCTTCTGATCCTTGACGAAGTGATGTGCGGCCTGGGACCTGCATATTATAATTTGCGAGAGCCGACCCTCTCTTAATCTTTCTAGGTGTTGGAACTCTGCATGAGTGGGAGTCCTTTGGAGATGGAAATTCTCCGGACATCCAAACCGCAGTCTCCAGTATTTTCGTTCGCAGGGGCCACAGAGGTGTGTTCTGAACATGTTGAATTCCGAAAAGATTTCCGGCGATTCAAATATCAAGTACTTACGATTCAAGAAAAGATAACTACATTTCTGTATTGTTGTCTCGGGCTAGGGCTCAAGCCCAAGCCGATGTCGAGCTCGGTAGGGCCCACGGTCAGGCTCAGAATTTTGAGAGGCCCGCAAGCCAGGCTTGAGCCTGGGTCGGGTTAGGTACTCCATTCATCTCGACTTCGGTGAATATATGCTGTTTCAAAGTCATATTTGAAGTGAGTTTTGCATCTGTCCCAGCATTTTAATTATTTCAACTGACTTACATAAGGATGAACTCCGAGTCTGAGACAAGACATGCTGGTAAGTTGATGCGCTCATCAAACACCTTCGCCTCGACTTTCTACGTCTTAGAAAATGAGCAATAGCACAATAGAGGTCAGCTACATCTCAGATAACATTTTTCAACCAAAGTTGAACTCACTTTATCACAGTTGACAAAAAGATTCCCAAGCCCAAGCCCCCTCCGACCCTACCCGAACAACACTAATTCCTCTGTTGTCCCAGTGGTCCTTATTTCACGGCCCTGTTGGCAATAAGTACGTACGCGTGATTGTCTGCCTAATAACGGCCGAGTTATGGTCTTGAATTTCTCTCGTATGTTTGGAGCTTTAAGCTGTGCATGCCGATTTTATTCTCAATGTTCCGGCTACCGACCTAGGTTGCAGGTCTGAAATTCATCATATTCATCAAAACCATTGTGTTCCGATCTTCCCAGCAATCTCTTGGATTCCCTAAATCAACTTACCTTCCAAACAGTCTTGGAAACACATTTTAATCTTTCGTCCCAACAAAGAGGTAGCAGGCTTACCCGGAGGGCTCTTGGGCAGCGGTGAACGAATTAGTCTTTGTTGTCTGGGTGTTGGTGTAAATCTTTCGAGCTGTAGATATGGTCCTACTGCATAATATTTCTTATAGGCTCAATACCTCATGGAAAATTATGGTCCGGACCTCATATGACAGCCATAGTGCACCTGCTCATGGGCTAATCAATACAACTCACGCATCTTGCTCATAGGGGAATTCTTTTGAGCATGCATGAATAAGAGCTCAAGTCGAAAAAGTTCCACGGTTGAATCTTGGGCAAAGTACAGCGACATCATTTTCAAAATCTCTAGACTCATTCCAGCGACGTGGCAACTTCAATTTGAGTTGTATTGGGTCTATCCAATGTATTCAGAAGCCTCGTTGCATTTTTCCAGTCGGATATAGATCAGATTTAAGGGGGAAACATCGCGATCTGAGATAGAGCTCGGGTATGTTGAAAATTTCGGGGTTTAATAATACCTGTATAATTAGTGTGGTTGGCAGAATCCTGCCATTCTGCCATTTGGCCTGGCAAAATGGCAGGCAGAATGGCTCAATTGAGGTTGCTCTGGCAGAATGTGGCAAAACTCGTGGGAACTATGGGGAAAATAGCATTTTTTTTCAACTGTTGTGCGCTGTTTTATGATTCTTGATTGTAATGGTGAGATTGGGAAGGAATATTGCTCAGATTCAAACAGTTTCAGCCTGCAGCCTACAGAATAGTGACTTTATGGCATGTCAGAACAGAGACGTGTGATTTGGCAAGTTGAATCTTGGAAAGACTTGTCTGTAGGGGTGTCTGGAATGATTTACACAGCCGTTTAATGCTGTGGAGGATTAATCTGATGCAATCCAAGGTTAGGAAGCCTCAAAGAAACCTCAGAGATATGAATATGATTCAAAATGCAAGGATTGATGTGCCAATTCTGCCGGATTCTGCCAGCAATCCACCCTGCCATTGTGCCATTGTGCCTGGCTCAATTGACCGAAAACTATTCTGTACAGGCTGTATTGCGTCTGTAACACATTTCATCCACGGGGGGTATGAAATCTAGCACCTATTAATGGCAGGTGTGGGAGTGAAATTTACATAATAGTCGGCGCTCTTCACTCACAGGTTCATATACAATTGGTGAGAATTGAGACACGCTTCTACACAAAGAACCAGTTCTCAGTTGCAAAATTCATAAAAACTGTTCGTGAGTCTGGGTATCAAAGTGGAAATCGCTGAGTCTTGGTCCAGACACTCGCTTCAAAACCTCAGAGAGTTTTTTGTCAACTTGAACCACCACTGCGAGCTGGAAGAGTTCAGTGGGCAGAGCTTTTGAATATCTAAAACAACTATCAGCAGTGTTGCGGGGTGGAATGAACACAAAGGTAATATCGCCCTCTTCAGGAGTTCATTATGGAAAGCTGAAGACATTTCAAACACTACTTCATGAAATACGAACCAAGCGCAAGAGGTTCAACAATGGATCGGAGGCTCCGGTTTATTAAATCACTGCTCGGTTCGTAAGCTCTGCACACACTCAGTGAAGTTCCGATACTCTTAGAATTTGTTCGGCATTCCCAAGGCCACGGGGGTCGAACATTTGGTTCAGCGATTGTAAATTGGAGACCTCCGACATCCGTGTTTTTTCAATTCCTACTGGCATGTGGATTCTGGAACAGATATTACTGTAATAATCTTAGAACAGTTCAATAACACATAGGTATTCAAGTAATAATTATGCAGGGAACACCGAATGGAAACGACAGCCAACAGAGGCCTCATTTCCGCACCAAAATTAAACCAGCTTCCTGCACTCGAGCTCCGAAACTCAAAGGGACATTGAATATTCATGGAATGAAAGTCTGGTCCGAATTCAACGGAGCCCCGAGCATCGTAGTGAGAATTCTGTATGTCTCGGCCATGAGTTGTTCCTTCTTGGCTCTCAAAGCAGCGAGGGTATGATCGTCGCTGACACCTTGAGAGCGAAGTCTCTTCGCAGCCTTGAGGAGAACCAAGGCGTGCTCAGGAAATTGGGTCTTCAGAATGGTATTGAGCTCCTTAGATAAAACGGAGTGGGAGGATTCTGAGAAAACATCGAGACAGCCCAAAATTTGAATTAAAGCTGACTTTTCAGGCCGTGCGCAATCAGCAATGTGAAATATTCAAATGAGTTGGATACCTACAGATCATGGATTTTCATTCTATCTGCTCACAAAAAATATCAGGGAGGCAAAAAACTCAGTGGTGCTCACACATCATGTCCATATTTTGTGCAACTCGGGCCGAAGTGGCCACCCTGGGTGAACAAATTGTCTGGTGGCCCTGGAACAGCAGAAATGGATTCAAAGGGTGAGAGAACTCCTGTGTGCAGCTTCTAATTCAACAAACATGAGGAGTTGCACTTACTTGATTCAAGATAAAGTCGTTGACTGAATGGGTTCTATTAGATGGCCTTCAATGCAGCCAGAGAAGATCTGGTACATTTAGATTGCAGCGCACAAATTCATTTCACTTACTACACATCCAAAACCCTCCAAACACTCCCTTCTACCGGTGACTCCAGCTACCGAACTGCCTTGTTGGGTGGTTCCAAATAAGAAGTGACCCCTCCCACTCAAAAATGGCAGAACTTGGGCTCGGAACATTCTCAGACAAAATTGAACAAATTTGGAGAGCAAAATAACCCTGAGGGCGAGCCCAGACAGAAAGAAATTGAAGGGCTGATGTTTTCCCTCTTTCTTAACAAAAAAAAAAGCAGTTTCAACGCAATCAGATGTAATTCAGTTACAGCTAATTGCAGTACCGAAGGCGCGGATCGGAAATCTGCTGTTTTGGGACGTTTTCAAAGAATTCCCGGTATCTCAGTGAGTTCTACACAGATTCCCTTGAAACCTAGATAGAAATACTCGGCTAATTCGTGCGCAATTAGTGATAGAAAGGAAATTGTAAAAATATTCTATATTTGGCGAGCTGGGTTTGAGGGGTCATTTTGGGGGTCAATTCAATCTGCTGGTATCTAGGCATGTTGAAATGCCCTAGATTTTTGTGAGAGATGGCTTCTATCAATATTGAAAGGTGTGATAGAGTCAGATTTTGAAGGAGTTTGCAGTTGGGTTCAAATATCACATTGTTTGTTGGTTGCAGTATATTACCGTTGGCTCGAGGCCATTACAAGCACGATAAAGTATGATATTGAACATTCTGACTCTATCACACCTTTCAATATTGATAGAAGCCATCTCTCACAAAAATCTAGGGCATTTCAACATGCCTAGATACCGGCAGATTGAATTGACCCCCAAAATGACCCCTCAAACCCAGCTCGCCAAATATAGAATATTTTTGCAACTTCCTTTCTATCACTAATTGCACACGAATTAGCCGAGTATTTCTATCTAGGTTTCAAGGGAATCGGTGTAGAACCCACTGAGATACCGGGAATTCTTTGAAAACGTCCCAAAACAGCAGATTTCTGATCCGCGCCTTCGGTACTGCAATTAGCTATAAGTACATTGTCTATTAGAATAAAACTGGTCATACAGTGAAGACGTAGCTGACTCTAAATCCAAGAGACTACAGTCTACAGTGTTTGATATAAGTATAAAACATGGGTCCGTGCACGACGATGTTGGGCACATGTAGTCATCAAATGATGTTCACGCAGGTCCCAGGGGTCCCAGAAGGCATGCCGCCCTCGGATCTGATGCATCAGCTGCTCTCCTTCCTAAAAAGGGACCTGCTCAATTCCTGTTGCCATATTTTATAGCTCACTTAGTTACATTATCTGCCAAGCATTGAAGAAGGGCGTAAAAAGGGAACAAAAATGGGAGTAAGAAGGCCGTGAAAATGTGAATGACCCTAATAGGAAGGCCATTTAGCACTGGGGTGCTCTAGATTCAAGATAAAATGAAGCGTTCGAGTTTCTGGTGGTAAGGTTCAACTTTAGAAGACAGATGATGCATCAATGTCGCCTGTCAATCAAGTGCTCAAAGGGCAGTTTTTGTGGCTATGCATGGTCTCTCCCTTGACTATGTCCACCAAGTTTCCCCAGGAACTCATAGACGAGATCCTCGACTATTTTGCAGAAGATTTTCGCTCTCTCAAGTTCTGTTCCCTGGTGTGCCGGGAATGGGTCTTCCGCAGCAGATCCCACGTGTTCAAAAAGTGTTCCCTCCCGCCATCCAAAATCCCCGGCTTCTGCGAGCTCCTGCAGTCTCCCGCCTGCACCCTCCTGCCGCATGTCCGCACTATTTTTCACACTATCCATCGCAATCTCGAAGATTACCACTGCTTCAATGCAATTGCAGCGGATCTACGCCGTCTCACAAACGTCCGTGAGCTGAATCTGACGCTCACGGGGATCTATCATCCCGCCAACTTGGATGATTTTCTCCGCACGGCCTTCCCCAAAACTACGCTCCTCCTCCTCAAATTTAAATTTCCATTTTCCTTGCACCGGCAGCCCCAGCCGTTCGTTAATATAATATGCCTCTTCCCCGCCTTGCAGGAGCTGGAAATCCACAGGTCCGGCGCCTGGGAGGAGATCCCTACCGACACGGTCCCTCCACCGCAGTTGCGCAGCCTGGTCCTTTGCGAGAATTCGGCGGCCCCAATTCTGGCATGGTTGGATGCGGTGGACCATCTTCCGAATGTCCACTCACTCACGTTGCCTCCTCTGAGTCTTTCTGGCCTTTCAACCGTGCGCGCGGCGCTGCGGCGGCTCGGTACTGCTCTCCACCACCTCGTCATCAGGCTGAACGAGCGCGAGTCCAACGGTGGTGCGTCTGTACAACTGCATTTCTCTTCCTCCACTCATGGCTATCTTTTTCTTCACGAGCAGTCGATACCTTCACCGTGGTCGACCTGTCGCTCCACCCCAACCTCAGAACGTTGGTTATCCACGACTCTTGGGCCGACCACGAGGCCATCCAGATGATTCCATCCATAACGAAGCTCGCAGCACCGGCGCTCGAGCGCCTTTCGCTGGAGCTCAATCTAAGCCAGGTTGTGTATACGAGCCTCGACTGGGCATCGCTTGATGCGTTTTTGTCGCCGGCACGATTTCCCCGCCTGCGGAACGTCACGTTAAAATGCTGCGTACATGGGGATCACTTTTACCAATATTATGTGGATGAGGAGCTTGAAATTGAAGATGAGCACGAGTTTTTGCGAGGGGCGTTGCCATTGCTCGAGGCTTCGGGGGTGCTGCGGACAGAGTGGTAGGCCTTTGTGAAGGATGCGGAGGTAGAGAAACAAACTATTGTTGGTGGCTGATTTGTTCTTGACTCGGCGGTTCTGGTGAAGATTATCAAAAGGCGATTCCAAGGCACTTATTGGTTTGACTACGTACACTGTTATTTCGCCAAGTGATCGGCAAATTGCACACTTTAGTCTAAGAACAGCGGAAAATATCGTCAAAACTACATACTATAAATGAACCACGGACTCCAGTCACTCATTTCCTCGAAATCACTATCATCTTCCGTGCTCCCTGCCAGTGAACCCCCTCTCGCACTAGCTTTCCCCTGATTTTGCACGGGACAAATACTATATATTCAGGGCAGAAACCAAACCCATGAGAACCGAAAATATCAGTAGTGTTTGCGCAGCCTTGACGTATCGTGGCGCGCGCGGCAGATCACCAAAAAGCCATGTTGCGAGAATACCAGCGGACTTGGTCACAGTGAACCCGAGGGCCATAGTCGTGGCGCGGCGGAAGTACGGGGCGGAGTTGTTGGCATTCCAGGCGGCCAAGGCCGGTTGGATGAGGTATGTTCCTGGAATCGACAGGAACAGGGATCCGTATTGAATGTGGTGATTGGATGAACCTTATGATAGGTTTAATTTGAGAAAGTCAACTGTGCTTGATGACTTACCGAGGAATAGTCCGAATCCCGCTACGCATATGATTGAGCCTACAATAATCGTTGCCCCACGGCATTTCAACTACCCGATGAGGTCCGTTAAACGAGGTGCATCTCTAACCATTAACGTGTTTAACCGGTTTAACAGGTTGACCCCTGTGCTGGGGAGGTGTATTAGTGACAAAGCAACCCAACTCCCCGTTTAACCATTCCCCTGCTTAACTGTTTAACTGAGCTGTTTAACTGACTCGTTTACAATAACCGAGGCTGGGAAGATTCCAAAGTCCAAACCAAGGTATGTGTCTTGTACTCCACGCAACTGGTCACTAGCTGATCGTTATTCTTGCCGCCAGTTATTCATATGAACCAATTCCCCCCAGAAGAATGGGTATGTCTGCTTCCACAATTTTCGAGCATTTCTCGTTGTACCTAAAGGAGACGCCACTAAAGTTTAACTAACCAAACGGTTTAACAATGGGTTTAACCAAATGGTTGAACAGTTTGATTTAACCAGTTAAACCAACAGTGCAGTCGGTGCTTTTTCTTAGGTGAAGTCTTTGTTGAACAGCCGGTTAAACGGTTAAACCGGGGCTGAAAGATGTACACGTAACACGTTGTATAGTTCGTGAAATATATGTATTTAAATTTGCTTCAATTGTCACCTTAACCTTCGTTTAACCATCGATTATATAGTGGCGGACAGATTATGCGAGAAGGGGGAGCAGGAGTGGGTGAGGTTAAATGGTTAAAGAATGGTTAAACACGTTAATGGTTGGGAACCCGCGAGGTTTAACAAGGCTCATCGTGGTTTACCTTCGTCGTGGATAGAACAAGGACAGATAGAGAACAATCCCGGCAACATCACCTAAAAGAGCCGCAAGTGATTATAGAAGAAAGTCTTACAGTATATATATATATATTTGGCAAAAGATTTCGAAGTTCCGATTCGATTCTCACCCTGAAGTGTTGCGACCAGTCCCCACACAATCATTATGATTGGCAAAAGGATATTTGGTCCCATGCGCTTCGAACGGAGGTTCATATGATCCTCGCGGCATGTCCTGGCAACGTTACTCACCTTCAACACAAGGTTCGAAGGCAGCTCAGACGAAACATAGGCAACGATTGTCACCGGCAATGCGATGGTGTACTCCTTGTTCGTCCTGCAGGGCTTAGCTATAATCAAGACAACACCATTGTCAGGCGCACATATGAAGGTCCTTTTGCAAACCCGTTACACGGGCGTTTCCAACGTTCGTGCGGTCCTGAGCATGAAAAATTTGCTCGCAACGACATAAAAATTGTTGGAAGGATCGTACCAGGAACGAGAGAAGATAAAACATCGTGATGACGGGAATGATCCAGCGGTCGAGCTTCATCCACGCAGTGCGCTCGAGAAAAGACTCGGAGTCTATTACGTCGCTAGCACTGTCATTATTCTTTTGAACAGCGCGGGGTATCATTTTTTCTTGTTGATGTTGTAGTCCGGAGGGGCAGATTGGAGGTACAGCGCAGTTTATACTCTGGCGCACCACCGGAAGAAAGCCGCCCGCCGAGAACTAGAAGCCGGATATTAGGATCGATTCCACGCTCGCGACTCCGTTATCAGAGGACATTTGAATGGGGCGTAGGCATCTAGGTTTCTGCTAATCAAGAAAGCACGGTACACCAAGAGGTGGTTTGTTAAGATCGCTTCAATAAACACCGCAAAATCTGTAGATGATCCGCAAAAAGCAGTTCGCAGGTGACACCAGAGGGACACACCATGCTGCGACATTCAAATTGAAGAGAGGTGTTCCTAATAAAAAGCAAGACAAAAAGCACATCAAAACAAATGATGGTGGCTGACGCCATTCATCACACCTCACGTGTGCTGTGACGCTGTGATTGTCCACCTTTTGTCTTCTTCCTTCATGCGCGACACCCCAAATCCCGATACGTCACTCTCACCGGAGCGAACCAGTATCTGCTACTAAAGTCTTTCCAGGAGTCTTTTTATATGGGGACAGCGTCTCCGGCGGACGCCGAGCGGTAATTGAGCGGCGATGGTGCCCGAACTCGGAGAAGAAGGTTATGAGCGGCAAGAATAAACCTGAGGAGGGTGGACCGTCCTTCATGTGTTTCTGATTTCAGAAGAAAGCGCACAGGTTCTCCAATACCCATTGCCGTGACACGGCAGCGGCTAACAGGATACATCGAAGTCTCTGGAGCCTTCCGGGGCATCTCTCTCTATCGCTCCACGTGTTAAAGATACGGTATTGCGGCGCAGCACTTGAACTGCAGTGGTCTGATAATTATCAGAATTTGTGGGGTTAACCGGGTAAGGAGGTAGGTAGGTATCATTACTCGGCACGGTCCGAATCATGAACGCGGGAATCGTCTTGTACGTTAAATTTCTGACAGCCATTACCGACGACGACGGAAATGAACGTGGATTGTCGACTGAGACTTTCAAGAAATCCTCACCTTGGGCAGGGATCGTGGTGAAATTGAAGGTTAATATGACCTTGACCTCCACCGGCGGTCATCGGTCGAAGCTCAAACGTCAAAGCGTAAAGTGTAGATCACAACGTTCCCGGCTAAATCTGATTCAGACGGCCGTCACTTTCTAATAGACCCACTATCACTTCTCCAAGATAGCGCTAAAGCCGTTCATGATAAGGACGGAAGCGTGGTGCGGGGGTGAGGCGACTTTTGTCACTCTACCATGTCAGTGCTACCTACGAAGGAGGATCCTAGCTCAGCGTTCAAGAATGTGCTGCCAAGATTCAAGACCCGTCGACTTGCCATATTCGGCGTGTTGGCCTCGGCGGCTGCGTTTCTGCTCTTGGCACCTAAATCGCACCTATATCTGAATATTAACGACTATGCACCAGGGCATTCAATGCCCGGGCTGTGTGCAGATACTTCTCCGATTCCTGCGACTGCGCCGCACCATAATGTATGGAAGAACTTCGACGTCGAAGAAGCCGTGGCCATTCGGGAATGGTTATGGGCGTACACGGACTCGGACGGGCGTGGTTTCAATTTCACAGACGGGTTGGCGGCCACGGACCTGTGAGTCGTATTTATCGACGTCCCTTGGACCTTGCTGAACGGCTCGGGTGTAGGGATAACTGGATTTCGCTCATCGAGAATTTCCCACCACCGAAGGCAGATGTTCTTGGGTATTTCGATGCCGATGCTGCTTCCCCTCAGCGATTCGCAAAAGTAAATCTGTTTTTCTGAATTCGATCCCAGCTACTGCAACGTTACGCTCAGATTATTTTACTGCTTGGAGACGCCTCACCTCCTTCCATTGCCCAATATCTTCTCGGGCCACTTCCACACCCCATTTCCAAGCTCTCTCTAAACGCCGCTTCTCTGGAACTCCAACCCCTCAGGTTCGTAATTCTTCACACCCCGAGTCGTCGCTCACCACATTTATAGACACATCTACACCAATCCCGATGTTCCCTATACCGCTCGACTGTGGGGCCTGAACAATACCTACACTGAGAAGTTCATCAAAGATGTTATGACTCCGCTGCATAACGCAACCCAGGACCTCCTTGGAGGAATTGTGTTCGGAGGAAGAGGGACTTCTGCGCAGGGCGTAGATTTAGAGCCGAACCTTATATTCGGCAGTACCACGCCGTTCTCGTATGACGGTTCGTTCCGCCGCATGTGGATTCAGTTGAAACAGAACACACCGGGCTCATTCCTCAAGGGTCTTGACTTGTACTTATATCTCGACATGACTTCGATGATTCCATCCGAGTGGTACCTTGTCCGCATGGTATACAATCGCCAGGTGTTCAGTACCACTCAGGAATTCTTGGAAGCATATTTGTATGGTCGTATGTCTCCCATCGGGAAAATTACTGATGGAATTTTATAGGAATGGCACACTCAAGCGTTCCAGCCCGCCTTACGCTCCCGTTGGCGAGGAGGAATCGTGGGCCGGGCGCGAGCGAAAGGGTCATAAGAGAGATTTGGACGAACGGGCAGGACCGCGACAGGTCTCATTCAACGGGCCGCGCTACCGAGTTGACAAGGACAACCAGTGGGTGAGCTGGATGGGCTGGTCGTTCTATCTCAGCTTCGCCCGCGACATGGGCTTGAGTTTCTGGG
>JARJLF010002047.1:0-52097 GCA_029378395.1 Mycena leptocephala | reverse complement strand
AGCCAAACTCAGCGTTTCCCCCGGGAAATCGTCGGTGTTGGCGGGGCCAGTAACGGTTTTGCCGCGCGGGTTTTTGGGAACTGCCTTGCGAGAGCCTTGGCCGCCGGTCTTCTTTTGCTTAGCAGCCTGTTGTTTTGGAGCCATGGGTGGAAATGGGAAGAGCAAAGGGACCGCGCGGCGGCCAGCAAGATGGTGGAAGGAAAGAGAAAGCAATGGAACACTGTGGAATGCTGCGCAAAGTGGGTGGCATTGAATCTGATTGGTCGCGCCCAGCGTGATGCAAGAAGCCAGAAGCTCACCTTTATTTGGCACGAACCGATAATTTTGGAAAAATTAAAGTTCGTTGATGTCACCGAAACCTCTAAGCGCAGGGACAACTCAATGCAAAGAAGCTCGTCCGCAGCACTTGTAAATGAGGACCGCGGTAGAGTTCTGAAGGGCCGCGGCGAGGTTTTGGAAGCGTTCTAAAGCAAAGACAGAATAATAGGAGAGGTTTGAGACGAAACAAAGTCTCGCCAAGCCCCTATTAGCACTTTGATGGCAAAATTGAAGATCTGCAGAAGCATGTCGTAATGATCGGGGATCAGCACAGCATACCGCAGACACTTTGTGTCAAAAGTCATTTTTGGTTCCGTGGCAACTTGGAAAGTGCACTGCACTGGAATCTATGGCCAAGAGTCCAAAGGAGGGCTGGAAAAATTTGAACTTGAAAAGGTTATTCAAGCAGGCAAAATTAAAATCATAACGTTCGTGAGGAGATATCATCCCACGGGCTGCTAAACATCAGGAAGCGAATGGCGCGGACTGACGACCGGGGACGGTCGAGATTTAGTAAAAGGGAGATGAGACGGCGCAACACCAAATGCACGTCCTCTAGCTATTTTTGCGCTTATAAACACATCATTAAAAAAAGGCGCGGGGTAGCTTCAGTGCTATACAAATATATCTGTATACCTGGGCTCTGTTAGGTGATATAAAGGAGAGTCAGAGCGAGCTCCGACTACTGACTGTAGTATTCAGAGCATGACCGCGGTGACGCCGCGGCGTGTTGTACTCTGAATACACTACCAAGGAGATATACCCATAACCGCCTATAACCTATTCAAGGGATTTATTCCTATAAAAGCGACCCAGAGACTTCATAGATGAAGTGGCGAGACTTAACATGTTGCGCGGTACATTAAACTGCATAGGAGAGCTGCCGCGGTGCCACCGCGGCGCCTCTCTGCCAAAGACATAGTTGTGTTAACGGTTATATTATGGAGGAAAGCGGCCGCGGCCATGCTGCAGCGTCCCATAACTGTGTATAACCTACCGCGGAGCCTACTAAAGGGCCGCGGTCGAGCATAGACCCATCGTTACCCTAAGACAGGGAACTGCCAAAGCGATCAGACGATCACGTGGCACCGCGGCGCGACGCGACCTGTCAAATCAAAGACACACAAGTCCTAATTCGGATTCTAGCGATCGGATTCAGGCACTCCGGTACTTCGCGGGCCAAGCACTGCCCGCGGCCGGATCCACCAAAGACAAGCACGAGGAGGAATGTATTGAAAAGGCTGGGTTCAACCCCAGGCCGGCGCGGCATCGTACTGCGGGTGCGGAAGGCACCGCGGTATTGCCAATATACCAAATATAGACCGCGGGGGTCAAAACCGATGATCTCCCGGCACCAAGAGCATGCGGGATCGACGAAGGACCACGAGGGAACGAACCTACATGACCAAGCACCACATCTCAGTTACCATATCTAGTTTATCTCCTTTTGTTTGTACTATTACTATAAAAGCAGCCTGTAGAACCCGCATACAGCCAGTTCATCGCACCGTCTATCGGCATGGGTGTCCTCAGGCATATTTCGCGGAGATTCGTTTACTATCTCTGTTTGTAACTTGTCTATAAATTGAAGTTGGTTGTTGGCTCGAATTGTCAAGCAAGGGACTCATCAGTTAAGCTTCAAACGGTTAACCACCTGAGAATTGGTTGTGACTTGTCAGCTGCTTTGCCTTCACACTCGTCAGGGAGAGTCCTGTCATTAGCTGTTGGATCGATTAGTTGGACTTTGCAATCAACGCTTAAGCCGTTACTATAAAAGTGAAGGAAACGTCCCTAAACGAGGACAAGTTTAGGTCTGCTGTATGGGAGAGTCCTGCAGTAAAGAGAATTGCCAAGGAAGAAACAGCTTGCCTCAATATAGCAATTGGAATTGGCCATTGCTGGGGATATTTTGTGAACACCAAGTACAAACTCTGCCCTGAAGTGATAGAACTATCTTTATAGTCACTACCTTCTTGTATCCGTCTCATACAAATGTTCATCCAATGCCGCGGCGGAAAGATAACTGCTGTAACTTGCCAAGTGAAGTGCCACGGGGACTTTGTTAGTGCCTCATAGTACTTGTTTCGTTGTTAACTGTACAATCCAAACCTGCTGGCCGCATACTACGGTCCGGACCCGAACTCACCTAAGGATTGCGCTAGTCTTTTGGGAGTGATAAGATATTGTTTGTGTGGTTTTTAGTGTTGTTTCCCAACACGCTATAACTAGCATATTCAAGACGTATTGTAAGCGCACCGTTTCAACAATAGAATACTGGATTATGGATTTCCAGCATTGGGTGAGGAGACGCTTGAGCGACGACGAGGACCCCCTATGTTATATCCGTGCACACACAACCGGCCCTCGGCCGGTATTCTCTCATTCGGTCGGACTCGACCGGCCACTCTTCCGGACTTCCGGCAACCAGTTGAACCGGTTGCCGCTCGGAACGGGTTTTTACGCAATGAAGGATTACTGAGCGTTTCCCGTTTATCCGTATGTCCACACGATTCCAACTTCCAGTTTTAGATGTCGCTTTGTCCGACTCGAACTTCTATCTCCTAATTTGGACTTTGCTTTGACATTACTACTTATAGTAGTGACATGTATGTCTACGTATTTAAGCCCTATGTACTATGCTGTATTCTTCAGTTTGATAATTAACGTGCTTAGCCTCTATCCTTTGCTTGGCTCCTTGAGTCCTCCCGTCCAGACTTCATCCAGACGTCTATCTCACATCCTCTCCACTCGATTGGCCAGATAGTAACACTCACCCTATACGACACTCTTGTGGTGCTTGCGTCCATTCTAGGCCGACCGGTCATACTCTGATCGTCTGGTACTTCCTTCCGGTAACCAGCTTCCAAACGACCGACCGGCATCCGGTCATCCGACCTTGACTCGGGATATAACACCCTAGCCTTGCATGAACTTTATCACCACATAGTTGTGGAAAGTCGCTCGCAACAATTGACCCACGTTATTTTCCATCGATTTCACCCGAAGCCTAGTCCTGAGGCGTTGACTGACCAAGGAGAGGTTATGGACTACACACCTATCACTCCGGACTTGAGCAAGGTGTGAGAGAGATTCCGAGGACATTGTGCTCCGGACTACAGACAGATCTTCGATCCAGAGACGGGAGTGGAACGGCAGAAGACCATCACAAAGGATGATCCAGTCGACGTGGTCGCCCGTTATGAACATCAGCTCCTCCTGGTTCATCCACTGGGACCTCTAGACGACCGGCTGCTCGGTAGATTCGGAAGTCGTGACAACGGCGACTACAATGCCACCAGATACAGACGGCATGTCGGGCCTCGGGTCATGTCCCCATATTCGGACCATAGTTCGGAGCGCCGCAAGTATGACTCAGACGACCCGATGGCGCACACAGTCAGATGGGTAGCGACAATGGCGAGTGAGGACTGGGGTGACTCCACTGATCAGTACGTGGAGAACAGGAACGGCAGACCACTCATTGTTAGAATCAGGCGACCCATGTACGAACGGTTTGACGACACTCTATCTTTGTTCTCAGTGGAAGATAGCGACGGGGAAACTCACCACGTAATACCTCCGCATCGATCCGCTTCCCCGGAGCGTCGGGGCCGTCAGACCTACCCCATTCGTTCCTCGACCCTGCCTCCTTTCCATCAGCGCTTATCTCGCAGGGAAACCCTCGCGGAGTTGGAGGATCGGCGAGCAGGATGGCTAAACATCTTTTCAGACTGGGGAAGGAACACGACCTATGAAGCTTCGTTGTGGCGAAAACCTGTGGATTTCTCATGGGATCGCGATGTCCTCGAATGTGGATACCTAATCATCAGCGAAGCGTCAGAATTCCGTTTGAGATTCCAGGCTATTACCAACCCTGCCATTCGCTTTCCTCGTCATTTGCTCGAAGTGGCCATGGAGAGGGGGATCGAATTCACGATAGGGTACAAAAGAGCAGACCAAGATCGATGGCGTCCGGCGCCCGATGACGAGGACGCTCCAAGGGCCGTGACGAAGGCGGTGGTGGACTTGAGATCTAAGGGACCGCGTCTCGAACGATCTCCGGCGATGACGACCATCTACAGGGACTTCAGAGCAAATCTAGGCAAGCTGGGGGATACTCCGCAGGTGAGGTGTATGATCCTCCGCGGGGGACCGGGAAGCTGGATACTGAGGGCTTTTATCGGGATGGGAATTGTGCGCCGGGCTCTGAGCGGTCCCTCCATCCAAGTTACCGTCCACCACACGGGAGCGAATGACTCGGGAGACGCACAGAGTCTGGACCTTTCATGGGATGATGTGTCTGAAGGCGACTGCGAAGCAATACACAGGTACATCCAAGGAGCCTCGGTCGAACTCGATGCTTATCTTTTCCCTACGGCTGCAATGATGGAGGAGTACTCCGACCACTATTACCGGGAGTGGAATCCATTCTGTGAAAAGACATTCCGTAACATCAAGAATGAACTGGATGGCGGAAGAGGGAAGGCAAGAACCAAAGCTGAATGGAAGAATCCTCCAATCGAGGTCTCTTTAAGCCTCATCTAGTAGTGGACAGGCAGTTCATCGAGGAGCGGATCGTTCGAATGAAGGGAGTGTTGCAGTATTTATCGTGGAACAAGAGGAAGATCAGCGATATCGCACGTGATCTTCCACCGCAATTCCTGTCTGATTTTTGAAGGACGCCAAGACAGTAAGGGATTGGGGGGCTATGTAACAGTCCTCACTAGCCTCATGGCTTACTTTCGTACAAGCGACAGTTGTATACTTTTTTACTCGTATGTTACTTACTTTGGAATCCTTACGACTTAACGTTAGCGCGCGTTTAGATGCGTGCTGACATGATATGTATTACATGTTGTTCCGTAGTATTGTGTCCGGGCCTACAGCCCGAAGAATTAACTTTTACTGCTTAACTCGTGCCACGACCGAACGCTCGCAAGACTCTTAGCAGTCTTGCTCATGTACACCATGCAAGGGAAGGTAAGTAAAAGCATAAAGCTTTTAAGAATTGACTACTGTTCTACAGCGAACCTACGTCTCTAGAAGATTTCTCTAGAGATACGACGACTCGTACCACTATGATTTCTATTGGTAACGAGTTGTTGGCATAGTGAACACCATTCGGACGCACTAGTATCTACTACCTCTTAGTCCGACACTAGATCGCTCGCCAGGTGGCTCCCTCAGCGTTCCCCAATAAGAAGTATTTGTAGCGCTTAGCATGCGGTCCTACAGTGATCCCTTCCAACTTCCATGGCTTCCACTAGCTGTTCCAACTTGGAGAAACCTACGTGGCACTTCCACCACTTCCATGCAAGCCTCAGAACACTTGATTTCCACAGCTTCCACAGAAATGAACAGAGTAAATTCAGGACTCATACATCCTTGTCAGTTGCGAGTACCATTGTAGTCTCTATCACCTCCACTAGCTCCTCCATGTCCATCAATCTCATCAGTCTCCCACCCATCATCACCCCCCCCACTCCTCTCTTGTGCGAGTCTCCTGCATTCCAATTCAGCAGCAACAGCAGTGGCCTCGCCCTCCTCCTCCTCAGTGTCCATCTGATCTCTCTGGGTGGCTGGCTCTTAGTCTAGATTTGTTTGACATGCTGCAACTGGTGGTCTGGGAGTAAGCACATGATGAACAAACAATGCCACACATAATCAGACATGCTCATCACAAACACCCATTCATGGCTGTCTTATGGCTTTTCCTCACAGTTTTCTTACTGTATGGTGCATGGTATGTCAAAGCCTTTACCTTCCACTTCATGGAAGGCTTTACATTGGTCCAAAAAATGGACACAACTGGGACTGGATGTGAGATGACAGTGATATCAGTGATATCGTAATCAGGTGTTGTCCCAAAAGCAACCTCCTTCCTTATTTGGTTTCAGAAACCCCCGAAACTTGACCATCAGTTCCAGAGGTGCAAACTGAATCAGACCACAATCAAGTTTTTCCCCACCTCAAAAAAGAACAGAAAAAACTTGTATTATGGTCTGATTACGGGAGACTAGCCGGCTCTGGAGGTGGGGCAAGGCAAACACCTGGCACCAAGGTCCCACTAAACCGTGGACCCAATATCCTTGCCATTGTCCTGAGACACTTCATGTGGGTATTATCAAAATGGCCCTGGTGCATCTAGTATTTCCCAATAAAGGTTACCAGGTATAGCTCTATCCCCCTCACATCCTTCTCCTTTGTAGACAGAAACACTCTCTTGTCTCTGATATATCACCAGCCTGTGGATCGCAATATTGAGCTGATAGATCTCCTCCTTTGCATGCTCAATCTTAAAGTGGGTGTCATGAGCTCGTGGGTTCTAGAACCTGCCTAGGTCAACATATATTGAGAAGCACCAAAGGTGGCAGCCACTATTTCATACTGATCAAGGCTGCATGGAACTGAGTTTGAGGCATCCTTCTGTGTTTCCACACCTATATGAATTGCCAATGTCTCATTCTATTCTTACTTCAGATTAATATATATTGAGAAGCATCAAGGGTGGCAGCCACTATGTCATACTGATCAAGGCTGCATGGAACTGAGTTTGAGGCATCCTTCTGTGTTTCCACACCTTCAATCTATCCTCACCATCCCAGACATGATCATCTTCACCCACACAAAGAGCTACTTCACAAGCTGCTCCCTAATTGTATTCCACCCAGGCCAATATGCAGGATGAGCAGAGTGCATCACTACATGTTAAAACCCCCTGATAAGTCTTTAACAGACAAACACTGGTTCCCCATTGCAGCCAACATCCCTCTGTTATTGCGCAAGCCTGCAGAAGTATGCCTGGCCCTCTTGCAAGCCTTCCTGTTTGCGCTACAAGGACATTTATCGTGTTTTCCACCTCTTCCACTCTGCCAATTTCCATGGCTTCCACCACCTTGCTTGTTGAAAATCTATACATAATTCCACTGCTTCCACCAAAAGCTAATAGATTTCCACCCCTTCCACAGAAAATGTGACTGCCAAAGTGATCACACGCTCGTATCAGAGTGATCACTCAGATAGGAGCAAGAAACACAACTTCTGAAGAGGCAGATCTTGTTTTCTCACTGTGGGGATCTTCTGAAAAAATATTGGCATTGACCACATTTTTTACAAGTAGTACTGCATTGGAGCATGAAATGACCCAAAATCCAATATCTGGTCTATAGGCATCTTATTGTCGTTGTATAGATCGAGCACAAATTCGAAATTGGGTTAAATATTGATCAAATACAGTAGAGGGATGTCTGTAATGTATGTATGTCAATATAAGGCCCCATTTCATTTCCTTTGAGCCCATATATGGCAAAAAATCAAATTTGATCGAAATCATACTTTTCACTTGCTAGCTGAATATGACCTATTTTGTGGTAGCGGGATGGCTTCCTGTAATCACCCAATATGGTATTCAGTAGTTTTGACCAACATGCAGACATACAGGGTAAAGATTTTAGATGTGCACCATCAGGTTCAAAGATGAGTGTGTTAACTCCCAGTAGATAGTCTTCTTGCTTTAAAATGGCACCCCAAGCTGTAGACAAGTTTATTCAATATTACCACTCATAGTTTGGTCCACTACCCTCTCTCAAGGCAATGAATTTTGTAAAAATGCTTTTTGTTGTTGTTTCTATATATCATATGTTCAGTCATGGTTCTTCTGCATGAAATGTATTGTCATATATAGTAGTTGGTCAATGGAGGTGCTTGGCCCATTGGAATTGCACTGTTATCATGTATATTCAATGGCTAATGCATCTCACCTACTGTGTTAAACCTGACCAAATGCCATTGCCGGGGAGCCTTGGGCAGGTTGTATAACCTTCATGAATACCTGTCTCGGTAACCCAGGCGTTCTGGTAGCATCCGGCCCGCGTTTGATCCTTGCCACGCGAGTTTCACTTAAAAGTGATGGACCAGATTGCTACCAGAACGTCTGGGGCATTTACCTTGTCACACCTACCATGGTGTCACACTGTTTTCTCTAACCCTCCCCCCTCGATCCCAGTCTTAAGCGGTGCTCTTTAGGGTTCAGGGCCATTGTCTGATGACCCACAAATTTTTCCAGATTTTTGGAATTCATTTTACGGTTGTGTGGGCCACTCAAAACAAGCATGTTTTGAGGTGGGTGAATGTTCAACTTCCCCGAGGAATCCTCAAAGGACACAGAAAAAAATGGGGGAAAGGATCCATAGACTTCAAACACAATGTCAAATTATTCATGTGCGACCTTGAGGGCACCCCGGCGGGGATTCAGCCTGTATGTCCATAGCGTGATGTGACACCATGGTGGGTCGTACTATACGAAATGCCCCAGACGTTCCGGTGCCTTCTGTGTCCATCATTCTTAAGCGAAACTCGCGTGGCCCGGATCACCGGAACGTCTGGGTTACTGAGACAGCATGAATACTGCATTAACTGCTAGCAAGTTTCAAAGTCCCAATACATGCTCAAATGAGCTTAAGAGAGCAAGTCTAGCGGAAAATTGCCTTATTTGGATGTAGGCATAGTGGTATTTGTTCGTGTTTGCTTCCGATCAATCTAGCTTATCTCAAGTAATGCTCGTTTTAATCAAGCTTTATGGCCTCTGGGAATGATTTATGATGTGCAGCTAGAGTTCAGACTTTCATTGGACAGCAAAATATGCCAGCATAGGCTAGAATTTTTGTCAATTGGATGAGAGTGTGTGAACAGGGTTGGGGAAAGTGGTCCCCACATGCAGATCTATAGTTCTCGCAGATCCCAATACCTATGACATTCTACTACTTCAGATTCACTCAATATATTATAATTATAATAAACTAGCTGTGACCTGCCATGTAATATAATTGGTAGCGCCATGGGTCATAGATGTACAGGGTCTAGCTACTACCTCTGCAATCAATGTCTGCATCAATCATTAGCAAAAGTAGGGTTGCAAAGAAATGTCTGATTGCATAGACACTAATAATCAAACAAGTACGTTTTAATATGTTTCCAACAGAATATACCACATCCATGGTGACTTGTTTTACAGGCCAAATCTGAAAGACAAGCTTACTCATTAGATGATTGATCATATTGTAATAGCCAGTTTGAGCAACAGTCACACTGTGGCTTATGGTTACCAAAAATGACAATTTTCGATAAACTGGCCACATATTTTCTCCGGCCTCGGGTCCACAAAATGATGGCTGGTGAAGGGTCTATGGGACCAATCAGAACACTGGACCGAGTTGCCCTCTCCAGCCAAAATTTAAAGCCATACAGTGGCTCACATGGCTTTGTGCAAACTCTCTAATGAAGCCATAGCAGCTAAGGTGTAGGTGTGTGCAGGTTATAAATTATGCTGACCCTAGTTGGTGGAAGCCACGGATGTCATATGGAGGTCACGAAGTGTACTGACCGAGTTGGTGGAAGCAATGGAATTTTAACTGGTCCCAAAACTTACTGATGCGGTTTGGTGGAAGCAATGGAATTTCACCAGGCCACAAATTTTACTGACCCCAATTGGTGGAGGCCATGGAATTTTACCGGGTCACAAATTTTACTGATACAATTTGGTGGAAACAATGGAATTTTATCAGGTCACAAATTTTACTGACCCCAGTTGGTGGAAGCCATGGAAGTTTACCGGGTCACAAAATTTACTGACCCCAGTTGGTAGAGGCCGTGGAATTTTACCGGGGTCACAAATTTTACTGACCCCAGTTGGTGGAGGCCATGGAATTTTACCGGGTCACAAATTTTACTGACCCAAGTTGGTGGAGGCCGTGGAATTTTACCAGGTCACAAATTTTACTGACCCCAGTTGGTGGAGGCTGTGGAATTTTACTGGGCCACAAATTTTACTGATATTTTTACAGGGCCCCCAAAACCAATCACCGGAGTTTGATGCGAATTTTCATTCGCAGATATTCTGCCAATACATGGCATTTTCGCAAAATATTGGTGGAATATTGGCCCAAATATTGGCGCACCATTATTTCGCGAATACACCGCGTATACGCGGAATATACGCCGCATTTTCTCGTAACCCGAATATGTTAAAAATATATATATCTCAACTTTTGGCGGCTATTGCAATTGCAAGCTTAATTATATAAGTCAAGTGCGCGTAGATATTCAATCTCCTTCCACTGCACTGCACCGCCGACTCGAGCGCCCGCCCTACGTAAACCGGATCACCGCCCGGCGCCAATGCCATCAGCCTGGGCGCGAGCTTCCTTGACCTCTTGCTTGACGTTCCTCGACTTTCTTTCTACATAGCAGTCATTCTCCCGCTAAATGGACACCTCAGACTCAACCATGACTTACTGTCAATGCTCCGTTTGCTTTCTCGAAGGACCCGACGAAGCCCAGCAGATGATCCGTACAATGTGAAAGCACATGCGGGATGATGCCAGGCGGCAGGGGCAGACTTCTGTTTCTGGTGCTCAATCAAGCTCTGTTTCCTTGGCTTTGCCCTCTGCTTCTACAAATTCGGTCCTTGCTGCGGAAGAGTATGACCCAGAATTTTACGGGTCTAACCCTACCTCACAATCAGACGATGAGGACTATTTTTTAGAAGGATCACCTTGCCCGCCTGACGAATTTCCATATACATGGCCTGCGAGCGATAATGATGGCCATTCCCCATCCTTTGCATTCTCATCAGACTCCGAGGACAACAGCGACTTCGACGGCCTCTTTTTGGACTCTGTAAATGATTCTTCTGACGAAGAGGAAGATGCGGCAGCAGATTCTGCCTTGGCATCTGAAGTTTATGTTGAAGAGATAACTTCTGATCCCCTATTCCGATCCCGCCAATCCCTCTTTGATGCCTTCCAGCCAGATGGTGAGACTCACGTTGATGAGGTTGCGGTTCCCTGGGCGTTTGACGATCATCCCGCTATCCGACATGTCTACATTCGGGCATTTGTGGGAGCAGCATTCGAAGGGATGACACGAGATGCTGTCAAGAACATGCTTGACGGGAATCGTGTCATTCTGCTCTCTGCAGAACGGTTGGGTCTCAAATTTGAGGGACGTTCCAATTTTGCCCAGACTTTGGCGACTGTAGAGAAGCGTCTAGGGGTATCCACCGACGATCTGATCATCTACTTGTTCGTCTGCCCTGTCTGTTGGAAGCCCCGTCTACCCGCAGAATTAGCCTGCCTCACTTCACCAAATTGCGACTATCCAGATTGTTCCGGCACCCTCTACACAATTAAGCGCCTTTCCAACGGTGCTGAAAAGCGCACTCCGCTCCTGACAGTGCCATTTGTCCCACCTGAAAGGGCAATTCAGAGGATGTGCTTACAACCTGGGAAGGTCGGGCAGTGGCAAGAATGGCAGCGTCCGACGGATGTTGTAGGGAAGCGAGAACCATCGAAACTCAAGGATTATGCTGCGTTCCCAGATCTCGACAAACCGATGACAGATATAACCGATGGCTGGGGATGGAGAGCGATTCAAGCTGGACTTGAGCGACGTCGTAATGGCCGGTGGGAGATACGGGACGTTGACGTGTCTGAGCTGAATCAACAATTTGTGGCGCTACCGAACGGCCTGGTTGTCCAAATCAATATTGATTGGTAAGGTCTCTTTTTTCGCTTGCAATCTTCTCAACAGCGTCCAGGTTCCAGGCCGTCAAAGGAGCATGCCATTAAACCGGTGCCATGTACGCAACAATTTGCAATAACCCTCGCGGTATCCGATACCTTCGCGAAGAAACCATCCTGGTGATGATGTTTCCCGGACCCCACGAACCCAATCAGGACCAATACAACAACCTAATGGAGATTCCCGTCAAGCACTTTAAAAAATTATATAATGGTACCTTCCATTTCTATCCGTACAGTCTCCATGTCAGCTCAAATTGCACCAACTAGGAGTTCATTTCAGTGTTCACGGCAAGCTTGAACGCGAACCGTTTCACGTTCAAATCGGAAGTGATGTATCTGACCTTCCCGCCAGCCGTAAAACGAATGGACTACTGTCCTTCACATCAAAGTATTTCATGTGTGACCACTGTGATACACCGTTTTATGCTCTAGTTGACCCAAATGCTTTCGATTCGACGAGTATGCACTTATTCTCTTCGCAGTAGTTGGCTCACGTTTCACATAGAACTCAATGCGCGAGATCCATGGCGTTATCTCAAGTATGCCTTCAGGGCACGCGATGCTACTCCCGAGGTGGCGGAAGAGATCAGCCGCCGTCGTGGAGTGCGGTATTCCGCGATGGACAATTTAGTCAACTGGCTTCCAGGCGATACTGGTCTGTTTGACCCTATGCACGCATTGTTTGCCGGTATGTACGAGGGCAGGATATGTCACTCTCAATGTCTAATCTCCTCGTAGCTATGATTAAGCATCTTTGCAAGAATATTATGTACAAGACCGGTATGATCAACACCGAGGCAACGGCAAAGCTCGAAAGTTTTTTTAAAAACATTGTCTGGGCGCCATCTATCAGTCGACTTCCACCGTCGGTTTGTGGTGCATTTCCGTTTGTAGATGTACCGAATATTAAAAGATCGAAGGTTGCCCGCGGTGCTGGATCAATCAAGGCTGATCAATGGCGTTCGCAAATCACAGTCTTCTTTGTTGGCTTGTTCGATGCATGGCAGGTCGACGGAGAAATTCCTGATATCGAGGCTGAACTCCTGGCCCCGAATACTAAGAATGCTGCTGCCCTTGCTGCGCGAGAGAAGCTCGTCCGTGCTCGCATGCGAGAGAATTTGCTTGCCAAAAATCCCAACGCTACAGAAGAAGAACTCGAGTATATCAACACCGTGGAAATGGACCGTTCACTTCGACAACATTATGAAGCGGTGGTTCAATTTACAGCTGCAATGCGTATCATCACGTCCAACTCCATTAGCCCGAACGAGGTAAAATGAGGCTGTGGAATATTGGAGCTCGTAACACAGTCCTGGGCTCGCATGAATTGCCATTTAGTGCCCTACTTCCATTTTTCAGCTGTTCATCTGGAACCACAATTCCTCAAACACGGACCTGCTCCGGGCTGGTGGACTTATCCTTATGAACGAAATAACGGGTTTCTCGGTCGCTTCAATCATAATGGTCATTCCGGCGGCGAAATGGATGGTACCATGATGCGCGGCTGGTGGAAGACGACAATGATACAGGATCTGGTGCGTTATATAGCCTGTTTCTCGTTCTGCAACATAACGATCTGTAGATTTCACGACTGGAATCAATCGAAAATCCGGCACGTGAAGACATTGAATCTCTGACTCTCCTCAAATCGTACCTCAAAGGTGGTACTTCTGAACGTCAAGGGACCCTGCAAAATTATATTCCCCGAATGCAGAATGAGAGGAATCCACGTTTGTGTTTTCTAGCTATGTGTCACCAACATCTTCATTCTTCGTTAGGCCCGATTGAGTTTCCAAAGTTTTCACAGGCGAAAATCCTACGCCAACTCGGTCCCGGGTATTATAACATGGTACTTCTATATCTCCAAGAACTGTGGTCCTCGAAAATCAGGCTCATGCGGGATGTGGATTTGACGGAGCACGCTAACGAGTTGAGCTTTTCCGGCGACGTCCAATCCTTTTCCCATGTCTGGGTTCACAAACGTCGGTACGGGGCCGCTACACAACACCGAGGCAAGTCCGCTCAGTATGCTTACATTGATGGTTGAACCCCGGTCAATATCGAGTATATATTGCGTGCTGAAGAGGCGCTCGGTGGTTCCAAGTTTACAACCAACTTCGCGATTGTCAGGCGGTTCCAAGCAAATACAGTCATTCAAGATTTTCCCTGGGACTTGTGGTAGGAAATTGTTAACTTCGGGAATAACCACGCTCACATGTGTTGGATGCAGGGCTACCGACATTGGTGCAAGAGTTTGGAAGGCGAATGTGTTTGGGTCTCCAGAGGTCATCACATTGGAACGATTGAGCGGCCATTTCGATCTTTGTTCACTTACAGTTCGCGAGGAAGCTCTATGGGTCACAGTTGCCCATGACCATGTACGTTCTAGTTTTCCTATGCTCATTACAGAAACTGATAGATATGCAGGACAACACAGAAGCAGATGTTCCATGGGACAGCACAGAATTAGAGTCGCATGTACAATAGCAGGTGTAATCTAGTGATGCAAGTTATGCCCCACTCTCATCATCGGCATCTGCTGCAAGCTCATCCTCTTCGATGCGCGACGCTGTATCTAGCTCAGATTATTGGCCAGCCAATTCGGGTGAACAGCAGAGACGGGATTTTCAGTTTTGACGCAGAAATAAAAGGAAGTGGTACATTTTTCCAGTCGCCACGAACTCGGGAGTGTGCTGTTGTCTTCCTTTATTATTACGCTCATATTCGAGCCGGTTTTTCATCACAAGCTGTTCGATCCAATCAACTTGTTCATCGCACTTGAAAACAACATTAGAAAGTGCAGATAAATCAGCGACTGAACTTGCCTCATCAGTTCGGTATGTGGGCCCGTGACTTCCAAGGTTTCCGCGTAGATGGGACGGGATCTCGTCAGCTTGCTCAGTCTCAGTCTCGGATCTAGAACATCGGACTGGTCCGACTCGTCGTGGACTGATAAGGAACGTTAGCAGAAGGCCCACTTCTTCTCCAACTGATGTGGCTTTTTCTAGGACAAGTATCCTCTCCTCGCATTTCTGAAGCTGGAGGATGAATATCTCAAGGTCAGGAAATCAGGACAAATATACGCACGCGATTTTACGCCCCTTCCGGCGATTGTCCTGTTTCAGTCGAGCTGTTTTTGTGCAAGGATTAAGTGATTGGTTGTGTCGGAAGTTGATTCGGCAGCCTCGGCTTGCTTGTTTTGCGATATTCGGTCGAGATATTCCGAAAGACCTTCTCGATCCGATCTGATATTTCGTCGTCTGGTTTCGCCTGCATGATTTGAATAGTAATCGCGGGGTTGTGAGTTGGAACCTTCTGGTGCATATACTTGATCATCTGCAGGTGCCAGGATGAGTTTCCGAAAAACTGACTCTCCAGTCCGGTCGAAGAAGCTGTCCACCAGTTTCAGGATCTTCGATGTACCCGCCACGCGGGATAGTCGGGTGTATGAGCGCAGCATCCTTCAATTTCGCGGTTTTCGGCAAGCCAAGCGCAACAAGTATTTTTTCGCATTGCAGTCTGTAGAATCAATAAGTCGGAGATAGTTTGGAGAATGAAAGACATACATTCAGAGGGTTGTCACGTTTCATCTTCGAAACTTTAGATCTTCGCCATTATCAACGCTCCGGAGATCCACGTTGTTGTTCTCCAGATATGCAAAGATTTGATCAAGGTTTTGTTCTGCTGCTCAAGAGTATCTTCAATCATATCAACTCGGACTAGAAGCTGTTGATTCTCGTTGTCGAGATCCTGAACATCTTCTCGAGCTGTGACCGCGCATCAGAAAGATCCTTAATAAGAATGCGTCCTGCTCATGCTGGCGCTCGAGAGAAAGATGCGCTGTTGGTGGTCATGAGTTTATCGGTAATTGCTTTAGGAATAGAAGCAGCAGATGGACGAGGTACAGAAGACAGTGTTGATGCTACTGGGGGTTGAGTGTCGTGAGAGGGTGGGGATATCTGCTCTGGGCGAAGATCTGGACCGAGAGGAGTGGGAAAGTTATATTGGGGCGGGGACGTGGACGATACTTCTCAGGCGGAGGATTTAGCTGGGATGGGCCAGTATTACGAGAAGGAGAGTTAGGATGAGGCAGGAAAGATGGATCAATTGGCGACAGGCAGAGGATGAAGAGCCGGAAGATTCATCATCATGCGCAGAAAGTGTCGGAAGACTCAGTGAGAGGAAGATTCGGAGGAAAAATAGGATTTGCAAGAGCGGATTTGCATCCTGCTGCGAAATGGTTCGGGAGGGCGTGTAACCGTAAGTGACTTGGTCAGGTGAGACTTGCGTATAGACATTCGGGGGAAACACCGTCAGCGGCTCTGTCCCACTTCCTCGATCAGCAGCTAAAGGGAATGGATCAAGGAATTGGGAACGAGCTGAACCAAGTTTGTCGTGAATCTTCTGCTTTTTGCGGCTCCTCGGAGCTCCACCATTTTCCGATTCTTTGGGCAGTGTCGGTGCTGAGCTACGCGTCGATGAGCGGTTTGATGATCGCGTCTCACGCGTGCTTCTTGAGCTAGATGCGAGTGGTCTCGTTCGGGACATGTCGACGTCAAGGGACTATAATCTAATTTGGAGAGGAAAGGACAGAGACGCGCAAAGAGAGGAGAGAGAAGAAACGCGTATTGGTCACGTGGGCCATCGCGCTTGCCTTTCACTCCCATCCACAAGATGACGCGGCCCTTGCTCCTCGGTCGTCGCTCATCCTGGCATCCTCAAACTCCGGATCTCTGAGCCTTACCATCTCACCCCACCCTACTCCAAGTCTCAAAAGGAAATCAGCCAAATCTGACCTTATCCGATGAATTTTCGATTATACGCTGCATCTGCCCTTCTCCCATCCAGTTCTGATTCTCTGTGGTCTGATTGACCATGGATTCTTGCACTGCCTTTGGAGCTGTTCCCCTTCCACGATAGAGTCTTGGCGCTCCTGGGTGAGTTGCTGTGATACTATTCAGTTCTGACGATCGCTGATGAATTTGGCGCTGAAGGATGTCAACCGGAGGATCTTATGTTCCATCTGGGGGCTCCGGAAAGAGGTGTGTGGTGGCCCTTCGTTATCCTGTTTATTTAAGCTGGCTTTGGGTGATGCAGTCCATCCCAAGGCACCGGAATGGCGCATACGGACCGTCGACTCGCTGCATCAGCTTGAACACCCGCATGCGATCCTTGGTGCGATGTCAACCGCCTCTCGAGCTCCTAGCATGGTTCTATGTGTGTTACCTTCTGTTACCTCCAACCTAGATCTGACAATCCCTTACAGCGCTACGACCCCGTTCTGAGCTCATTCATGTGCGCGTATTCTGCAGCCCTCTGATCCCTCGCTAACGCTACTTGCATACAGGTCTAGCGATGCGTGAAAACGGCACCTTTGGCAATGGTACTCGATCATAGGCTGCGAGATCACCAAGGCACGTAGTCTTTTCATTTCACCAAATTGCATTGTTTTCTGACCCACTTTCAGTCTTATAAATATCTTGGAACACGATGGTTACACCCCCAGCTTCGCGATGCACCGATAAGTCGTGTGTATGTTTGTCGTACCTCCACCGTTCCCAACTTCTCACTAATCTGTTTGTACTTAGGTGTGCGCGCATGCATTGCCGGCGTTGCTGGGGATTCAATGTAGTTCTGTGTAGATGTAGATTATTTTATAAACTGATTCCAATTGCAATTCAAACGCAGCTGTCTATATATATATATGGCAACCCAAAAAAAGTGCTGTGGATATGCGACCAATATGCGGCCAATATTCTGCCAGTATTTTGCGGAAACAGCCTATTGTGGCAGAATATTGGCACGCCAATATTCTGACGACATTCTGCGAATATTCCATGGAAACACCTTATATTGGCGCCATATTGGTTCGTGAATATTTGCGTCAAACTCCGGTGATTGAGTCGGTCGTTCGGGTGTGGAAACTGGAAGCCGTCGGAACTCATACATATGAGTGAATGTAGATTGTGTGTTTGGAACTAGAAAGGACCCCTCGCGGTGGGCTCCAGATGTGCTGAGAGTATTTGATTACTCCAGAGACAGTGGTGACGTATCGTTAATCACAATATCCCTGTTTGGGTTCTTAGTTCCAATTGTTCTACTGATCTATGTATTTATAGAGTTTCCGATGCTTTGGTTGATCTGTGATGAGTGGCGGTGAAGTCGGGGACTGATTCGGATTTGTGGGAATTCTTAAGATAAATTCCTTCGGCGGTAGATGGTTACTTGGTTCGGAACAATTCGGTTCACAAGCAAGCTCCTGTCTAAGATGTTTTATTCGGTTTAACAAATTGACAAGATGAAAGTGTGTGATGGTTGAATATTTCGAGACCTTCGGAGGTTTAAAGCGTAGAACTGATTTAGTTCAAGCAAGATTGATTTAGAATCAAATTGGATTATTGTTTCTAAGCTCAAAGTTGTAGTTGGTAGTTTGGTCGTGAGTATAGCTCAGTATGCGTAAGTCTGTGTGTATTGGTGGGGGTATGTATATATATCTAAGTTCTGAGCTACTTATATAGTATGTGAGAGCTGTGTCCATCAACTGTGCACTGTGCATTCCTATCCTCTTTGACTGTGCATTCCTATGCTCCTTGACTGTGCTTAGGTGTGAATTATAGTCCCGCACTGAAGTCTGACAACCTCCGGATGTTGAAGTCAGATATGTAACATGTGTATCGAGCCACCTATTTGAATCAATTTTACCTTCAAGCGCGAAGATTCACAGTATTTATCTCCGACACGTCTCAGTCCACGGACCACGGGAGGTGCAGAAGAATCTTGCACAAAAGAATTCAAATGAAATGGGAAAACGTACGCGCGCCGCCGCGGCTGTCTTGCATTGAATCAAGGGACGCTTTCTACTCTAATCGCCCTGCAGACATGTCGTTCAAGTTGTCGTTGATGTGAATTATAGTCCCGCATTGTCAACTTCATCGAACTCCGGAAGTTGAAGTCAGATATGACCTATGATTCTACTCCAGGAACAACACGAAGATTTGCAGTATGTCCGACGCCACTCGGAGAACTCGGGAAAGGAATTCAAATGAGAACGCGCACGCTCACCCGCGCCAATGTAATTGAATCTGAATCTGCGCACTATTGAATTCTGCCTACTGTACGCGCGTAATTGCACCCACCTTCGTCAACGCGGCCTGTCGCTCGCTGACGTCCAACTTCAACTCTGGTTGAAGTCTGAATCAAACCCACACGTGCACGTGACCCGACGCGTCCCAAAATCCTCCACTAACAGTGGTAGTAACAGGGACAAACAACTCTCCTTTCTTCGCCTTCCTCGAACAACGACCCAAAAAATCAAGTCCAACCCGAATAAGAACACAAACTCAGAAACTCGCACAACGCACACCGAAAGATTCGGACGAGCCCGACTTCCAACTTCGACAAGAACTCACTTATCTATCCCCCACTCGAGGTAAGGAATCGAATCGCACAACTCATAACTCAAAATCACACTCCAAATATCTGAACGCTCTTCATTCCGCGCTAGCGCTAATGTACATATGAAATAAACAGGGGCTGGTATAGTGGAGATGTCTACAGTACGGTGCTAAAGATACAGTTGATGGTAGGTAGTAGAAATCGTGGTGTATGGTGTTTCGAGTTTTCGTAGCTCGCGCGCTGGCGGATAGGAAGGCGGACAGGAAGGAGGGGAAAGGAAGGTCAAACAATGTCGGCGGCGTCCCGCACTGACCCAGGCCGCGTGCGTGCGGGCTCCGGCGGGGTGGGGATGGCGAGGGTGGTGGTGGGGATATGCATGCTCGCGCGGTGCAGTGAGGACACCTCGATCTCCCCCTCGTCCTCTTCCCCACCCATGCTCTCCGTATCCGAGCCGCTTGACGACGTAAGGGCAGACGAGGAGTGTCACTCTCCTTGTAGTCGGGCAACATCCCACTCATGTCGCCCAGCGTCAGCGTTCCCGCCTTCTCCGCATTGTACTCGAGCGGCGACACGCCCCCGTACGACGCGGACATATCGGAAAGGAGTCGAACGAGTCGCGTCTCTGCGTGGTGTCTTTCCGGATGAAGACGGGGAGGGTGGCGGAGGCGCGAGGAGCCGTAGGAGGAGGAGAGGTGGTATTTGGAAGTTGCGCTGGGGGAGGATAATGAGTAGAGGAAGGATATAAGAGAAGAAAAGAGAGAGAAAAACGCACCCAGTTGACCCCATCCCCGAGCCCGCCGTGCTGTATCCCATACGCTTGGCGACCGACTGGAAAGCCCACAGTAGTTTTTGATAGCTTCATCCGCGAACCCAAAGTACGCAAAGAACAACAACACACACGCCACCGTCACCCACCTCAGCGTCTCGACGCTCGCCGCGCTATACGGGTCCGTGCGCTAATAAATCCCGGGCACCTGCACCACCCTCGAAAAGTTACTGTGCGTATCCGCCCACGAAACCCAGGGGCTGAGGCCGATGACGGCGACGTTAGAGTATAGGACGAAGGAGGCGAGGGGGACGGTGAGGAGGAGGTCGGTAGCGGCGAGGGCCATGAGGCTGATGTACCTGTCTAGGTTGAGGTTGGCGTGCGCGGAGGCGGAGAGGAGGAGCCGGAATTGGGAGCAGGAGCGGTAGAAGGATTTTATGCAGACTGCAAACAAAGGGAAAGATGTGAGCAGGGTTGAATGAAGGGAGAGGGAGGGGAGGGAGAGGAAGGGAAAGGGAGACGCACCACAGTAGACGGCGGAGACGGCGCCGATGAGGATGGGGGAGGTGGAAGAGGACGACGGCAAGGGGCGGCTCGTAGGTCTCGCCGAGGCAGTGTCCTCGAAGATGTTGTAGCGGTGGTTTTGGACGATGTATTCTTTATAAAGTATATACCAGCTTCAAGATCGGCGAGCTGGCAAAAGGCGACGCATGCAAAAAGGGATCTGCAAAAGCGGGATGCCGAGGCCGATAGCAAGATCGATGAGGATCGCGCGGCGCTTCTCGGCGCGGGTCTTGGTGACGGTGTGCACGGAGGCAATCTGGTAGAGCTGCCTGCACAACTCTTGTTTCCAGAGTCCCGCGACAGGGACGTTTTAAAAAAGAGTGCGAATGGGAGGAAGCAAAAACGGAGCTGTGGCGGTGCATGCACAGCCGCTGATCGGCGCCTTCTCTCAAAACTCTCAATGCTTTTGCTCGATCGCCGGTGCACGATTGGCTGGGTTCGACTGAGTCTACGTCATTCAGATTTGCCTCCCCTCTCGGATAACCGCCCTCCTACTTCAATGAACTGGTGATTCGCCACTGTGGGATATTAGCCCGACGTAGCATCTCGCCGTCCTTTGTCGTTCTCCGTGACCTTCGTTCCAGGCGTGGAAACCTTGGACGACTTGTTGTCTCTTCACGATAGACCGCGCCCTCCGGTCTAATTGATTTCATTGACTTGCTGGGTGTGGAAGGACAATACCGACGCGATATCTGTGCGTCTCTCTTTGTCTTTCTCCCTACTTTGGAGGCGTACTCACGATTCCACCACAGCCTGGCACGGTCCTTTGCAACTTTGTCCCGATCCATTCCGTCTCGCTGTGAATCAACCGCTCAGACTGTACAGGATCGCATTGTGCAGCGCTTTCTGTCTACGCCTGAGAAAGAGCGCAGTTCTACGCCATTAGCCCCTCCTTTAGATGCCATCCGGTGTGTTCCTTGCCTCTCTCCTCTCCTTCCATTGCGATAAATGGCTTGCTGTAGAGTACCACGGTACGATATCCGCGACGACGTCGAATGCTCCCTGGCGCTTTACAGCCTACAACGTCGTCTCATTGCGCCTCAGCTCCTGCTAGCCCACTAACCACCTCATAAACCTCCTCTCCGCTTGCTCTGTTCTCCTCCGTACCCGTCGCGGCTTTCTGTGCCAATTAATTCAGCGCGTCTACGTCGTTGCTCGCACCTAATAGCTATCGTGCTCGCGTCCCTTAAACTCTCCTCATCTCCTCCACGTGTCTACCCTCACCTCGTCCTCCCCCGGTGTCCAACACGTCTTGGATCTCATCGGCCTATCGACACCCCAAGTACACTCGCCCTTCTAGCCTGCGCACGGACATCTCCCCGCTTTCTTTCCGCGCGCGGAAAGGCACCCGCAGGGCCGAGTATGGGCTGCTGTGCGCGTCCTCTTCTGCGCCCTCGCGTTCCGGCTGGTCGCGTGGTCATAAGCTCACCGCGAGGCGCGGAAGGATTGCACTTTGGGCGATGAAGAGGCGGTACATGTCCCCGCACGCTCCCCTTGGTTTCCAGTTTCCTGCGCCACACCTTGCACCCGCGCCCCACTGGGACCTCCAGCATCCGTCCCGCCTCATTCGCTGTCCGAGTCGCGGATGCTGGACAATCATGCAGCGGCTCCCTCCCCACCTCCCACGCGGACTACGACCTTGCGATGTCCCGGACACGGACTCCCCAGTACTCTCGACGCTGAGACCCATGCGCACGCGTCCCGCGCCTGTCGACGAAGGTGGATGGATATGGAGGAGCGCGCGTGGATGGAGACGGGGTGCGCACGCATCTTCGTATCGACGGTGAAGGCGGGGATGCACGTCGATAGGGATCGAGGTGCAGAACGAGATGAATATGGAGGTTGAGACGGAGATGGAAGGGCGCGTCAACGAAGATGGAGGGGAAGGTGCTGCGTGCGCAGCTGGAGATGGAGATAGAGGAGGTCTACATTGACTAGCACTCGCTCATCGGCGCCGACGTCGACGGAGAGGCACGCTTATCGATGGAGATGGCCCACCCCTGGCAGATAGAGCCGAAGCCCGGTGCGGGTGCGCGTACGTCTTCCCCACCCCCGCGCTGTCCTCATCCTCGCCCCTCCCCGCAGCCGGCTTTGGCTTCCCCATCTCCCTCTCCACTCGCCCTTGTTCTCGTCCTCGAGCACGGGCTTCGCGCTGCCGCGATACGTGCACGCGTCTGCTAGGGATGTCGAGGCAAGGCGACGGTGGGGGTGTACGTGGTGTGCGCGCCCTCTTCCGGGATGCCCACTTGCCTTGCTCGGAGAGTGCGGCGTATACGGATAGCGGGGGCAAACGGTTTCGATGCACCCTCTAGTGTGAGCGGGGTATGTGTACATAGGAGCGGGCATGTCATACAAGTGTGGGGCGTACCCTCCTCCCTGTGCTATCCTCCCCGTCGTTGCCTTCTAGGCACTCGCCTTTCCGAGGGGTGTACGACCCGCGTGATCCCTACATGCTGACGTGAAAATGACAGCATGGGCAGGTGCAGGAGCGGGCATCTCGACTGTACCTGCCTCGCCTCTCTCCACCTTGCTCCTTTCGCCTTGCTATATTTCTCTTTCTCGCTTTTTCTCCTCTCTGAGGTGAGCTGTGTATTTTCCGTGATTGAGGCACGATATATTATCGCCTCCATCCTTCCCTATTTACTTATGCTCCCGTATACCCTTCCATGCACCTACCGCACCACAGCGATGTCTGCATCGTGGCCCCCGAAGCGCCGTTGGTAGAATCTGGAAGAATATACATACCCTCCTTGCGTGCTTAGTTCAAGTTTATGCTCAATCGATGATAGAATTGATAACACCCGGCCCTGGCTTTTACTCGACACCGAATGAGTTGAAAAAGATCACAAAGGATGCCAAGCCGAGCAGGAGGGTACACAGTTAGTACTGATCCGTTCTCTTCTGCGTCTAGTCTCCCCTTCTCCTGTCTTGTGGCTTCCTGCGTCAGCTAATTCTTTTGCGTGGTCCTTCTGAGTCCATCTACTGTACTTGATTCAGCTTCTGTGGGCAGGTACTACTGCTTGTTCTTACTTTCCACCGGCTCTCAGACTCGGAATCTACAGCTGTTTCCTTCGTCCGAGTCGGTCTTTCCCGAGCTCCTCTGAGACAATGAGCTCTCTCGAATTTTTTGTCAAACCCTTGATCTGGTGCTTCTTGGTCTTGAATACCAAACCGCGCCAAAGGCTCGGCGGTCGCTTGAATTATTGATGACTAGCAGTTGGCCCGTGCTACGCTACGGACACCATATAAATTTAGAGAACGATTCAAAGTCCCCTCTCAATCAAAATCTAGGGCAATTGACCTATACTACCTTGCTCAGTATTGTAATTCCCAATATTAACTAATATCACCCTCCCTCGTACCCTCGCTTTGTCCACTTCATATAATCCTCTTTCTTTCCCTCATCCAATATTCCAGGTTGAGCTTAACCTACCGGGAGCCTCTGACTACTCATGATTGGTGTGCTGCGGGCCAATTATTTTGATAGCCGCTTAACTCCCTCTTCGCCATGAATCCCCAGCAGCCGTGATTAATTAATTTTGAACTTCTCCATGTATCGGGCATCTCGGACATGTTCTCGTATCTTAGTGCACACTAATATGCATGCAAATACTTTCTGTATGTATGCCGAAGTTCTCGTCATGGACCTTTTAAAAGCATTTATGCAAGTCAATCTCAAGAGAGAGTTCGAAAGACTTGAGGTTCATAGTAGACTACTATAGTGTATTCTCCTCGCGTTCCCGGCGTTCAAGGTCAATTTCCTTCGCAATAGCCTGCATTCTGAGATATTCATCTCTTCCAAGCATCCGTTCTTGATAACTCGGCAAATCCCGTCAACGACGGAATGGGTTGCTTGACTCACACCTATTGATTGCTTTTGATAGAGCGTTGGTTGAATCTGATACACCGAGTGAGATGAGGAAAACAATATATAGAGTGCATACCACAATTGGGATCATCTTCAAGACATCTCTTTGCAGCTTCCAGTTTTCTACGACCGCGAGAGCGAATGCTTCCACAATCCAGCTCTCCATGCACATTGAGTGCGATGATCTGGGTCGCAAGCTCTCGTTGTCTCCGTGCCCGTTGTCCCCTGGAACGTCGATTGGCCTTGAGAGCCTGCCCAAGTGTTATGAGACATACAATAAACCTACTATATACAACAACACACTTCTTGCTCTGGAGGCGAGGCATTCTCATCCTGTCTGTGGGCCTTTGGTTTGGCGGTTGATAATTTACCCTTGAAAGCACTCGTATCAGCGTCCAATAAGCATTAATTCCATCACCTTCAAAGTCTTGTCCGGACCGCGACAGATAGGTGAAACACTATCGCGTCGCGACGTCGTAGTTGAATACCCAACTGTCAAATTATTTATCAGATCAATATTGAAGTATGCATATTGCTGTGAAGTGTACCTCCAATAAGGTCGGAGTGTGGTTGAGATATTCGGCTTTGGGGAGCAGGTCGCATATTGACGTTGTAGACAGAGAGCTGCGTTGGAGCTGCGTTCGCTGACCATCTGAACTCTGGGGCGGCCAAATAGGCTGACTTTCAACCTAATCTTTAACCTAGGATAGGTTACAATGCACCAATATTTAGGCTGGACTTCAACAACCGTAGGTTGAAAATGTAACTCGTAATAGGTGCACAATTTAGGCTGAATGGCATCCAAAAACCGTCATTTTTAACCTACCTCCCCGTCCACGATTCCGGTGACTTTCCAACCTATCTCAGCATACTTTCTGTAGCCTACGGGCATCCAACTAATGGTTGTTTCTCATCCCAAAGTTGGTAGTCTTTCACACAAGCTTAGGCTATTCAGAATGGGGCCGAGGCTCAACAAGCATGTATATTAGGTATGATAGGCTACGTGTATCGGCGATATGGGCGCAAGGTGCACCACTGGTTTGACTACGCACCTCTCTTTTGCCCCCGCGGCTCGTGCATAAGCCGACGCCGCTCTGCCAGCCACTCAGGTGCCCGTATCGCATCCCGCACGACGCGCCAACACGGAGAAGCCTGACGAGCTGCCGGCGCATGCTTCCGTTCGTTGCGAAGGCATGGCTGCAGTTGCGTTCTCGAAGACGACGAGGGGAGGTGGTGCCGCTGTCGCCGACGGCAGGCGAGAGGGAGATGGGCAAAGAACCAGCAAATGCAGCTAGGGATACCTCAGTGATCTAATGGCCACGGACTACAAAAGCGGCTCACCTCGAGTAAAACCCTTCCTCATGTATTCTCCGCTTCGCTCCCGGGCCCGCATCGCTTCATCGCTTGTCTGTTTCCAGGCGGTGTTTGCATGGTCTGGGTGGTCTTGATCCGGCATTGACTTCGCGAGAGAGCTCCTTGAAGTGAAATATTATTGAGGCGGCTTGGTTGCTTGAGGTTCAAGGCTTTGAGGTACAGTAAATCTTGACAGTTGCAGCTGTGAGGCACTTGATGGGATTGGGCATGTTGACGAGCCTTGAAGTCTTGAATATGTGAGGGAGGTGCTCGTCGGCGTCCGAAGCACAAGCCGTGAGACAGTGAGGGACTTGAGGCAAGGTTGAAGCCCAGCAGTTCTGGGTGGGTTCAGGTGGTTAGGGAGAAGACACGGGAACAAGCTGGGGCAAACTTGAATGTAGAGTGCAATGACGAAGGAGACATGGGGGGAAAGGAAGAAAGGCGCCCAAACATCACGCCATATCACACGTGATGTCGGAGTCTGAATCGACTTCGCACTTTTTCAATGCACTGCGCAGTTGTGGATCTATGAATCGCACCCACTCTAGATCTCGACGTCTCAGTACTGGTGGTATTTTGAGCCTCAACGAATGCCTCTTGTGGTTTATTCTAAAATCTAGGATGAGTTCGACTTAGGTTGATTTTCAGCCACAGAAGGTGGGAGGGGAGCCCGCATGAATATCCACCAATGTTAGGTTGAAAGTCGAAGGTTAACATTCATCCTATTATATAGGTTAAATTAATTCAACCTATAGTCAGCCGAGTATAGGTTGAATGTGGTTTTCCAACCTAAGTTAGGTTGAAAGTCATACTGCGCAAGCTCCATAGTGGAACAGTTATAAATAGAAGCTCAAAATTGAGTGGAGTGGTTGTGCAAAAGCCAACATCTCGACGGTTTTTCGTCAGACCGTGGAGCAGGTGACGACATGTTGACGGCATGTGGAGTTCGGGGAGCCAATACGAATGTGTGGCCACATAAACAGGTTTGTGTACCGGGGACATGCCGTCCTCATTTCTTATATAGATATACTAGTATAGGAAGAAGAACAGTGGCTGTTTGACCGCCTCTGAACAGGCTGCATGTACAAACTCGAACCTCGAGGATCTATGCTAGCTTCAGGAATCCTAGGCCATCGAAGACTTTTAAATTTTCTGAAACACATTGTGAAGCTAAATACATGTGTAGGCCTCGAGAACACTTCCGAATTTCGGTTCTGCCTGGGTGTCTGTAGGTTGGGATAACTTAATTTTGTGTATTTCTGTTCGAGTCCTCCTGAGCTCTGGTTTGTTGTTCCAGCTTCAAACGCCCATGCGTAATCGCGGCATTTTTAAGAATCCTTACCTTACCATACCTAATATTCTGCGCCTCGTCTGATCCCGCGTGTATTAATACGTGGCTCGAATTTGCGGTGGTAAAACCTGGTTGGAATGTGCCGCTGAATTACCGCGACGACTGTTGCATTTTTTTTTGCTCAAGTCTGTACCGCCTACTGGTGCGAACACCCACGCCTACACACATGGATATTTTCATCCCCGACCTTCGCAGTATACCCTGAAACAGCAGACATTGCGGACGGAATAATCATTACGATGGACTCATATTTAATTATTGCCCACACTACGCTTCTCAGAACACACAAAATTAGAGGGTTATAAAGAAGCCAAGAGCTTCAGCGAGTTGCGGGGCAAGACTGAGGAAATATAGCTGCTGGTTCTTTCTCCACACGAAAATCTTTCTGGCTGTGCCGCAAGGCAGCACGTTAGTTGCCCTACAGCCATGCAGTGCGCTCCTGCTGAAGATTTAATTGGGCTTGACAGCTGTTGAAGTATGTGACCTGTTTATTGATATCCATCATGCAAACCGGTGCAATATGCCACACGACACAGCTATTTCAGGCCAACAAAAATAAGCACTCGGTGTAAAATTTTGCTTCTGACTGGGGAAGCAGAGGTTGGAACTTGCGTGCTGCTTAGATGATACCCGATTCTAAACAAAAGAATTTTAGGGATCCGGTCAAATAAGCGCGCGATCCAAAATAAGCGCCATTTAAGCGCGGAGCTCGGCAGCAGTAGAGCACTGCCTTACAACAGCTTCTTGGCGAGTGACGTGTCACCCACTCTCTTCTGCTTCCTCCATGCCACTGTTCGCCTCCGCCTCTGGGTTCCAAATCGATGGCGGGACTTTCATCGACAATACAGGGGACATGACTATCATCCATAACTCGCAGGTTATGCCAGGGCAAGTTATGCCAGGGCAAGATACCGGTTCAATAGAATTTGGGGCAGATGGCCCGAGTCGCGAGTTGTCAGGGGTGGAAAGGAATGACCGAGGATTTGGAGCCGCGAGGATGGTACCATATGGTATGTTGCCTGCCCGATGTAATCAACAGGATCTGATGAAGCCGAAAGATATTTCTCAGCGTCCGCAGATTCTGAATCGGACACAAAGCTCGTCTCTCCTTGTTACCGATGAAGACCCCTGGGCTACCTTTGTTGCATCTGGTCCATCTTTATCAAACTCTCCACCATTTAACCCACAGGAACATGAGTTCAATTCTCAGCACCTCTTGGGGTCATTCAGCGCCCCACACACCTCACAAGATTTCACTGCTGGATATCACGACCAACTTTATGAATCAATGAATTCTACGGGTTCTGAACATCCCGTGTCCAGCTTTACACCCATCACAGGCACTCCAGGAGGCTTCGGCGAGATTTCATCCTCTGATAACCCATTTGGGTTGACATCGACCGGGCATGTTCCAAATCCACTCTTTGCCACCGAGATATTTTCAGAAGAGATGCAACCTCAATTTAGACCATCTCTTCATCTTCCAACCATAGTGGATGTGTCTAATTTGGGGCCATTTGGTGAACTTGCACCACCAGGCATCGGTTCTGTTGCTGGGACCAATCCCCGACCTTGGGATGACCAATCCCAGGAGCAGAGGGTAATTAATGGCGGGACATTCATTGGTGGAAATTTAAATTATATTCATACAACTGTGATGCCACCCAGTAAGATTCTCATTTCAATAGTGTTACTCTATTTACATGGGCTTTGCATGCAGATATTTCTACATGTCAAGCTGCTCAACAGACTAACAATTGCCCACCACCTTCGAGAATTTTCCACGGCAGACAGGCAATCCTTGACAAGATGCAAGAATTTTTTAGTCAGGACATTGGGAAGCAACATATTTATGTTCTGCATGGACTGGGTGGTGCTGGGAAGACACAAATTGCGCTGAAGTTTATCATTGAATCATCCCAGTAAGTTAATTTTTGACCTATAAATACCCATATTGATCATCATGAACTTAGCTTCAGAGACAAGTTTTTCCTAGATGCCAGCACAACAGCAACAATTGATACAGGGTTGAAGAGCATAGCAACCTTGAAAAATATTGGCAGCTCTTCTCAGGATGCATTGAAGTGGCTCGCAACCAACCAGGAAGACTGGCTGCTATTCTATGACAATGCCGATGATCCTAAGATTGATCTGCACAGATTTATACCCCAGTGCAATCATGGGAATATTATCGTCACAACCCGTAACCCCACCCTCCGTGGCTATGCTGGAGCAAACTCTGCTGTGTCTGATATGGAGGAGACCGATTCTGTGGCATTGTTGCTCAAAAGTGCTGGCCAAGATGTTTCATCAGCTGGCGAAAACATTGCAGCCAAGATCGTGAAGGTGAGTTGGGGTTCATTTCTAACTACTTTATTGAAAGTGATGTTTCAAAGGAATTGAGCTACCTTCCTCTGGCCATTGTGCAGGCTGGAGCATTCATTTTACAATCTGGAGCCCTAGACACTTATTTGGATTTCTACATGAGGAATCGGGCCCAACTGCTGAGTGAAAAACCCACCCAAAGTCATGATAACTATGAATGGACAGTGTACACAACATGGCAAATGAGCTTTGAGCAGCTCAGCCAGCTAGCTGCGATGTTCTTGCAGCTTTGTTCATATCTCCATTGTGATGGAATCACAGAGGAGATTTTCAGCAGGGCTGCAACATACACATTTCCATCCTCTTGTCCATCCAGAGAAACACTGCAAAAACCACTGGAGTTCCTTAAACAGTTCATGGAGCCTACAGGTGAATGGGACACTCTTCACTTCCTGAAAGTGACCAATGAAATCAAGGCCTATTCTCTCATGAGCTTTGATCCAGAGAGGAAAATGTTTTCAATTCATCCCCTGGTGCATAGTTGGAGTCAAACCACAATCAAAGACCACAACTCATATCATTCCATAATGGCTTCCATAATGGGCATGTCCATTGGGGAAATCCCTGACAACCATCAACAACTGGCTAGTCTGAGATTAATTCCCCATGTTGACTCCTTGAGGCATGGCAATCAGCAGGCAGTGGTAGATTTTGGTACACAATATGGAATGATCTATTATTATGCAGGATGGTCTGAGGAAGCTAAGGAACTTAATCTTGCAGTGCTGGAGAAGCAAAAACAGGTTCTTGGTGATGACCATCCAGATACTCTTCGAGCTATGGGGAATCTGGCATCAACATATCAAGACCTAGGTGAATTCCACAAGGCAGAAGAGCTGAAAGTTGTAGTGCTGGAGAAGCGAAAACTGGATCTTGGTGATGACCATCGAGATACTCTTTGGGCTATGGGGAGTCTGGCATCAACATACTGGTACCTAGGCAAATTCCAGCGGGCAAAGGAGCTGCAAGTTGTTGTGCTAGAGAAGCGAAAACAGGTTCTTGGTGATGACCATCCAGAGACTCTTCGAGCTATGGAGAATCTGGCACCGACATATCGCAGTTTGGGCGAGCTCAACAAGGCAGAAGAGCTTGAAGTTGTTGCATTAGAGAAGCGAAAACAGGTTCTTGGTGATGACCATCCAGACACTCTTTGGACCATGGGTAGTCTGGCTGTAACATATTCCAAGCTAGGCAAATTCCACAAGGCAGAGGAGCTTGAAGTTGTCGTGCTGGAGAAGCGAAAACAGGTTCTTGGTGATGACCATCCAGACACTCTTTGGACCATGGGCAATCTGGCATCAACATATCAAAATCTAGGCAATTTCCACAAAGCAGAAGAGCTGAAAGTTGTTGTGTTAGAGAAGCTAAAACACATTCTCGGTGATGATCATCCAGACACTCTTCGAGCCATGGGTAATCTGGCTGCAACATACCACCACCTAGGCAAGTTCCAGCAGGCAGAGGAGCTTGGAGTTGTAGTGCTGGAGAAGCAGAAACAGGCTCTTGGTGATGACCATCCAGACACTCTGTGGGCCATGGGGAATCTGGCATCAACCTATCACAAGCTAGGCAAGCTCCAGAAGGCTGAAGAGCTGAAAGTCGTTGCGTTAGAGAAGCAAAAACAGGTTCTTGGTGGTGACCATCCAGACACTCTGTGGACTATGGGTAGTCTGGCTGCAACATACAACCGTCAAGGTAAATTCCACAAGGCAGAGCAGCTCAACGTTGTAGTGCTAGAGAAGCGAAAACAGGTTCTTGGTGAGGACCATCCAGACACTCTTCTAGCTATGGGGAATCTGGGATGTACCTACCATCAACTTGGCCAATTCCCGAAGGCAGAAGAGCTTGAAGTTGCTGTGCTAGGGAAGAAGAAGCAGATTCTAGGTGCCAATCATCCCGACACCTTGTGGACTATGCGAAATCTCGCATCAACATACCGCAGTCTGAACAAACTGTCCGAGGCTGAGGAGCTTGAGACACTTGAGAAAGCATTGAAAGCTTCTGCCAATGAATGATCAGAAGGTTCAGATCATGGCACGTCTAGTGACTCGCATAGTGTTTTGTATATGCTTACCTTTTGGGACAAAATATTTATAATGAATCAGAAAATTTAAACTAACAGCTGCAACATCGATTTGAATAGATCCATTCAGTACTGTGGTGTGACCTGGTAAAGATAATGGAGGTCGAATGAATCACATAAATTTGTCAAACACACAAGTAGGCCTTTCTTTCAATTAATTTCGGACATGAGCGTTTGCTGGGATTTAAAATCATTCAAGACCGTCAATTTCCAGAGCAAAGATCAGACCTGTTTGACCATAGGTCGGCGAGAAGATAACACTATCAATATGCATCATCAGAGGTATAACATCCTGGCTAAATGGAGCATAAATTCGTCCCCAACGTATAATTAACAGTGGAAGCAATCACCAACCAATATTTACATGGAAAAAGATGAAGGCTACAAAGCCTGGACCTAGAGCCGGAAGATTTACCAGACATGATACACAGAATTTCGAAATGCCATGCCACTGATTGAATAGGTGGCCATTCGGACATTCGCGGAATCTTGCCCAGAATGGGGTGGAAAGAGAATATTGGAGCAGTGCTCTGAACAATGAGGAAATATATTCGAGATAGGTTCTAACTTCCAAGATATGTACCGGGACATTTGAGAAAGATACACCACTGTCATGATTTGGCATTATTCCAACATTTTCACTCAACTTCAACCCCGGGTATCCCGGGTTATCACAAGCATACGGAATAACCACCAGGGGGTTATTCGTAGTCGCTTGGGGCGATTGCATTGGGAATAACCAACCAGGGGTTATTCAAATGCTGATCGGAACACGCGTAGGACGATTGGATTCAGAATAACCAACCAGGGGTTATTCAAACGACGATCGAGATATCATAATAACCAACCAGGGGTTATTCAAACGACGATCGGGATACCCCGATCGCCCGTTACCAAGATCGAACACCTGCAGACGGTCGGTATTTCATAGGAGGGACAACCATCAGTTTCATAGGACACAGTATATAAACTCGGTAGAATCTACATGTACTCTAGATTCTACCTCGTCTAATATCAAGTCTACTTTGACCTGACAACGGCGCAGCGCTCTCTCACTTCGACTACGAACGACGCGCGTTCACATATCATCTTCTCCTCGAGGTCTCCTCGAGTTCGGTGACCAGGCGGCTACCCCGCCGTCTCTTCAAGTCTCGCGACGCTTCCCCTCGACGGCTATAGCCAAACTTCCCCAGTAGAGCCGGGTTGTTCAGTGCTGCCCTCTCGTTGTCAGTCGCGATCACTGCAGACCGGGTTATTCAACTATCGTCCCGGCCGGGTTATTCTCTGTCCCGCCACAGCCAGGTCGACCCAGGGCTTGTCTTGACAACCACAGAAGATTGTCGTATTCAGCAAGGGGGCGGCATTTCAAGCTACATCCATACCAGGGCATCAGATGTACGTTGATACTTGATCTCGAGATACGAGGGCAGACTGGAGCAACGTTAGGTCTATGGGCCTCTGTTCCACAGACTTGAGACCGAGATGGTTGCCCCGTGGGGTATGCATCTGGAAAGCGGAGAAAAGCATTAATATTCGTGAACTTGGCAAGGGGTTGGAGCAGTATTTGAGGTGTAGAGGACGTGAACATTGATATTCCATTGCCAAAAAATCTGTAGGACCTGTCAGGCATGAACGAGGGCGGTGAGAGGAATTCTTGAATTCGGCTCGCATACAGTTCAGGGAGTACTTGGTTCAGACCGAGTAGAAAGACTTTCGAGGAGAGCGAACTCTTCACTGTCCATAACTAAATTACGAGCCGAATATACTGAAGACACCTGTAATCAATTTCATGCGAGCTGTATTTAATTTATGTTTTCTGTTGACAGTGGTGGGGTTTTCTCGGCACGAGAAGCATGGATATGTTGCTGTGGATTCGGGCTTTGACTAACCATATCCATGTCTCCGACTGCGTAGAATCCGGAGCTTGAAGGGTGTTTCAGGACAGGAAAATAATTTGGCATTCAGATAGGCCGGAGTTCGAGCTCGTGGACCCACACGGGCAAAGGTCAATGATCAGGCCCCTGAGAGACAGGCATTCAGTTCGGGCCTCTGAGTTCATATTATCTGGGGCACTCTGAATGAGATCAAGCAGCGTACAAGCCGAGAAAATTCCGCACAGCAGGAAGATGTGGTTGATAAATATTTGCAGTTCATCGCGCAGGAGGGTTGGTATGGAGGGCTGCGATTTTAGGGCCATAACAGCGCGCATATATTGTGTGTATCAACATTCGGCCAGGTCTTAGACGTCCATCCGAGACGGGAATTGCGGGAACTCCATCAGATGTGTATAAGAACATGAGAGTATACAAGAGACTGGATGCGGATGGTAGAACAGAGGAGTACATGAATGGATTATTGGGGCCTTCAAATGATTCAGAATGCCACAGCGCCCGGGGCATGATCATTTGAGCAAAGAAAGCAACGTAAAGAAGAATTAGCAGGCACTGGAGGAGAACGAGCCTGATTCCCCAACCCCAACGGTAGAAAACAGCAATATGGTTAACGGCTTCCACTGACCTGTTTCGAGGATTCGGGGCAAGGCTAGTTCCGAAGAGTTCCGAATATCCGATCCGAAGCGATGTTAAACCTGCGCCAAGAATACAGACCAGATTTGGGCCAACACAAGAAGTTAGAATCCAAGAGACTCAGGTTCTTTTGGACACTACAAGAGAATTGCAGCCAGATGGAGGACGTAAGTAGGATGACGCGGTTGTGGCGGTGCATGCACAGCCGCTGATCGCTGCCTTCACCTTTCTTCAAACTCGACATCGCCGATGGACGACTCTCTGCATTCAAGCACGTCTCTATGATTGGTCATGGCTACAGTGGCCGCCTCTCGTCCCGCATAACGCTCCCTCCTGCTTTATCGTTCGAAAACGCGCACCCGTGGAGAATGTCTACGACTGCTTCCTGTGCCGTCTCCAGGCGCGGAACTTGTGGGTGTCTCTATCCCTGATACAATGATGATCTTCGTTAACTCACTCCTGGGAAGGATAACCTCCGCGATGTCTCGTGGGTTGGGTGTGACATTAGTGCGTTTTCTTTGTCCTCTTGTTGTGTCATACGTACTTACGCGAGTGTACTGCGGCAAAGAGACTCATCGTCGGAATCCCTCTCGGCGTCGCCCTGTATTCACCTGTCCCCGGATGCTGAATCGGTCTTCTGTAGATGTCGGTGCGTCCCCTGCCTTCCTCCTCTCCTTGATTTACTGAATGCCCTTCACGTAGACTTCATCGTCCAAGGCCACCGCTACGACGTTTTCGAGAACGTCGAGTGCTAATCTCTGCCCGCGTACCCCAAGCCCAGCAGCATCGGCCTCCTCTCCGCGTCGTCCCCCTCTGTGCCTTCCTCCACCAGCGCCCAATTTCTCTCCGCATTCGTGCGTGCTTCGACTACCTCACTGCACCAACCTCCCTCTCGCGCTGGCCCTCACCCCCGCGTCCGTAGATCTACGTCGTTCCCGCGCCGTCCATCGCCGACTTCCTCCTCATCCATCCTCGATCATGCATACTCGCGCACTCCCTTATGGCTTGCAGACGTGCCTTATTCCGGCGTGCGGGCAGGCAGACGGTGCTGCGTACTTACCTTTTTGGGTTCTCCGCGCGAATCCAAAGAGCACGGAGGCCGCTTTTTGGGCTCGCTCCCCTACCCTTCGGCTTCACCGTGGTGTGCTTGCTGTGGAGTAAGCGCAAGACGCCCTCTTCCTCGTGTGCGAGGGCAGCGAAACGTGTTCATGCCTATGAAGCAGCTGCGGTCACCGGCTCTGCACTTGCGCATCTCGCGCGCGAACCTCGTACATCTCGTGCGCCTGTTGGATGGAGAAGCGCGCAGATGGGGATGGGATGACGCTGCAGATGCAGGTTCACGAAGATAGAAAAGCGCGCAGCCGGGGATGGGAATGCAGATAGAGATGAATGGGCGCGTGTCGATGGAGACGGAGTGCAGGTACGCGTGCGCATACATTCCTCCCCCGCCCTCAGTTAGTCTGCGGTTTGGCGCGGCCGCACATACGGTCGAGGCGGTGACATACTGCCCACCCGCTCTCGTCCCGCCCTCCTTCGGCTTTGCTCTAGCTCTCCCCGCCCTCGCCTTGCTCCTCGTCCCCACCCTCATGTTCCCTTTGCCCCTGCTGAGTGGTGTGGGACGCGCGGGCTCTGAGCTGCGCGGGTACGTGTGTGCACTCGTGCACTCGCAGAGATGGAGAAGTGCGGGTGTGGTCCGGGAGCGGATACAGGGGCCCGCACGTCCATCACCATCGTCCTTATCATCACCCTCCTCGTGCGCGCTCGTCTTCCTTTCAGTGTATGCATATGCACGCCTCGAGTCGGAGAGCAGGTGCGGGCTCGGGTCTGTACGCATGTGCATATTGGGGGCGTACCACACTCTCGTACTCGCACTCGCGCTCATCATCGAGCGAACGAGGCGTGGTGTCCATGGGTACCCGCACCGGCGTCGTTGTTTCTACACGGATACCGAGGGCGCGCTCCGCAGATCTGGGTATACTTTTAGGTTTGGATGGGCACTCGAGCCGGTGGAGATGCGGATGGAGATGGAGAACTCGCGCGGATACGTTGTGGGTGCACATGCATTCTGCTCTTCCCTTCCTCGCACTCGCTCCTCTCTCGCTATCTTTCTCTTCAACCTCGCTCGGACCTGTTTTATGCACGATTCGATGTTTGCCCTGCCTCCCATCCTCATCTACAGGCGCACGGCCATCGCGCTCAACGAGACAGGTAGTTTAATTCGGATATGATATGTCTTTCTTTTATTCAGGGACTCCTCATTTTGGGCTCAATCATTGAAATAAAATCGATCAATCAAGTTCAGCTCTGGGCACTTAGCGAGTGGACTTTCTCCGTCTTCTTCCGTCTTGTGTCCTCCTGCAGCCTGCTCTTTCTTGCGATCCGTCTGAAGCACGGGGTCATTCCACGGCAGGTAATTCCGCGTCCTGACTCGACTTGTGGCTGCTCCCTTACCGAGTCTTGAGCCCTCTCCATCCGTAATTTCTTTCCGGCTCTCTTAGTACGCATCCTCTCCACTGCTTCTTCCTTAGCCTATCTTGGTTTTGGTTTGTACCTCTGACCAGTCACCAGAGAAATTCAATACGAAACGGGATTTCCGCTTCCTGTAAATCTTGGCTTGAATCAAAGCAAGAAAACCGACGCTTCAAATGCTTCTTTGTCTGCCGTTTCAAAATTCAAGATTTGATATTCTGGAATCTTCACCTCCTTTGAGAGGCAGCATGGGAATACAGTTGAACGCGAAAATGTAGTTGCAGCGCTCTTCCAAATATCTGCTTGTACCCCGGCCGATGCCAAAGCCTGCCTGCCAGTGGCTGGATAATTCCTCAAAGTTCAAAGCTCAATGTTCCTCGGCATCGCACATTTTCGTGCTTTCAGACCTGGAATGTGACTACCGAAGGTAATGTAATTAGGGTGGTTTGGATTGGCAGCGCAACGTGGGAAGTCAACCATGTCTTGATTGTTTGATACTTTCAGATTTACGGATGTCAAAGTCTACAACCCTTGCATCAGATTTGGTACTGGGGATCCGAGTGAATCCAACTTGCAAGTTCCGAAGCCTCCCAGGTCCAGGTCAGTTCACTTTATTTGCGACTTTCATATTGCTTGGCCTGAACCTCATCGCATCACCACGTGTGCAAAAAAGGTGGGGGTCGATGATGGAAGGAAACAAAGTGTCTTTATTACCGCTTCCCGTAGCGCGCCATTGTGGTTAGAAAACTGGTAATATCGCAACTTACATACAGGGATCCGGGATATTTTGATGGTTGCGGAAGTTCAGCGGAAGAGTTAGTTGATTCTGCCAGGATGAGTTCAGAAAGCTCCCCGCAAGATTAGTCGTTGCATTAACTTCACCGGTGAAAAAAATTTCAATAGGCTCAATGACGACCCATATCATCATCCTATGAGGAACAATAGGAAAAACGAAAAATAAACAAAATATTTACTCTGCCGCCACCTGGTTGCAAAATGTCGTCTAAATGATTGTTGCTCGCCTCGAGAAAAGAGAAACATGCTCCGTATTTGCTCTGTATTATAATCGAACTGAGGCGCTTGCATTGTCGAACCGGCCGTACTCAACTATTACACGATCGTCAGGCTATAGGCATCAAGAGCTTCGTCGTTCAAGTTATCACCTGTTGATATGAAATTATAGTCCCGCTGCGCACAACTGGATGTTGAAATCAGAACATATGTGTACACATATCAAGCCTCCAACCGTATTCAATCTCTTCAGGTAGAAAGTGTTGCAGTTTCTCCGATGCAACTTGGAGAACTCGGAAAGGAATTCAAAAGAGAACGCACGCGCGCTCCGCATTGTAATTGAATCTGGGCGCTATTGAATTTCGGCGCGCGCGCCTCAGTTGAACCACGTCACGCTCTATTGATTCAATCTTACCGATTGGTTGCGCGAGCGGGACCAACATTTATCTCCCTATTTTTGTGTTGACACTTGAACTAGTTAAACCAGACCGGCGCGGTTCATGATTAAATCAGAACTACACGTGATCCAACGCGTCCTGCATTCTCCACTAACAGGGACAAACAACCCGTCTCTGCCTGCCTCGAGCTCCGTACAAAATCACACCTAAAAAAAAATCAAGTCCAACCTCAATGAGAACATAAAGCACTTAACTCAGAAGATTGCACAGCACACACAAAAAGTCTAACTTAACGAGAACTCAACAGCACTCAACTCAAGTTAGAAAATCGAATCGCACAACTCATAACTCAAAAACACTCAATATCACAAAAGATTTATGAACACCTCGTTGCAGTATATAGCTCCACCACAGGCATCGGAACATCCGGCACACTACTCCTCTGCGTGTGCGCTGGCTCCAGCAGGGTGGGGATATGCACGCGCACGCGGTGCAGACATTTCGATCCCCTCCGTGTCACTGTCCGTATCTGACGACGCCGACGAGGAGGTGGGAGAAGACAAATAATCACTCGCCTTATAATACGTCAGCATCCCGCTCACGTCTCCCAGCGTCAACGTCCCCGCCTTCTCCGCATCGTATTCCATCCTCGCTTTTTCGGTGTCGTACTCGAGCGGCAAGATGCCCCTGTATGATGCGGACATGTCCGAGAAGGAGTCGAACGAGTCGCGTTTCTAGGTGGTGTTTTTTTCGGATGAAGACGGCGAGGGTTGTGGATGTGCCGCACAAGGAGCCATGGGAGGTGGAGGGGGGAGTTTGGATGTTGCGCTGAGAGACGGGAGTCAGTAAAGGAGAAAAGGGGAGAGCGAATAAGATGGGAAATACACCCAGTCGAACTGAGCCCCGAGCCTGCCGTGCTATATCCCACGCGCCTCGCCACGGAACTGAACACCCCGCGGTAGTTTTTGATAGCTTCGTCTGCAAACCCAAAGTACGCAAAGAGCTAAAGCACACACGCCACAGTCGCTTACCGCAGCTTCTCCACGCTCGCAGCGCTATACGGGTCCACGCGCCAATAGATCCCGGGCACCTGCACCACCCGCGAAAACTTACTATGCGTGTCGGCCCACGAAACCCACGGGCTGAGGCCGGTGATAGCGATATTTGAGTAGAGGACGAAAGTGGCGAGTGGGACGGTGATGAAGAGGTCTGTGGAGGCGAGGGCTATGAGGCGGATGTAGCGGTTGGCAGAGGTGGAGAGGAGGAGCCAGAGTTGGGCGTGAGAGCGGTAGAAAGATTTGATGCTGAGGACTACGAAAAAGAAAGGTGGGTTAGCGGGGTATAAAGGGAAAGGGGACGCACCACATTAGACAGCGGAGACGGCGCCGATGAGGATGGGGGAGGTGGAAGAGGATGACAGCGACTGGAGTTTCGTAGGTCTCACCGAGGCAGCCGATGTCTTCGAAGATGTTGTAGCGGTGGCCTTGGAAATTTTATTCTGCGTCGGAGTGAGCTTCAAGATCGATGCGCTATAAAGGGACGCGCGCAGAGGGATCTGCAAGAGAGGGATGCCGTGGCCGATGGCGAGGTCAATGAAGATCGTGCAGCGCTTCTCAGCGCGGGCCTTGGTGATGGTGCCCATGGAAGCAATCTGGTGAGCTGCCTGCACAAGTCGTGTTTTCAGAGTCCCGCCACAGGGAGAAGCCGGTTTTCAAAGAGTGCGCATGGGAAGAAGCGGAGAGGGAACTGTGGCAGTGCATGCACAGCCGCTGATCGCCGGCTTCTCTCAAAACTCTCTCAATGCTTTTCTCGACATTGCCGGTGCACGACTGGCTGGGTTCAACTGAGTCTACATCATTCATATTCACCTCCCCTCTCGGATAACCGCCCTCCTACTTCAATGGTCTCATAATTTGCCGCCGTGGCGAATATCTCTGGCGCAGCGTATCGCCGTCCCTTGCCGTTCTTCCCACCTCCGTTCCCGGCGTGGAACCCTTGGACTTCACGGTTTCTGTTCAAGATAACGACGGCGCCCTCCCATATATAGGCCCCATTGACTTACTGGGTGTGGAAGGTTGCCGACACGATCTCTGTGCGTCTCTCTTTGTCTTTCTCCTGACTTTGGTGGCGTACTTACGAAGCCACTACAGGGACGACACGCATCCTCGGGATTACGGTCACATCCGCGCCGTGTTCACTGTGCATCCACTGCGTAGACTGTACAAGATTGCGTTGTGCAGCGCAGTTTCCGTGCCCGAGAAAGAGTGCGCAGTTCCGGTCGTCTCGCCATCGTCATTCAGATGCTATCCAGTGCGTTCCCTGCCTTTTTCCTCCCCTTGCATCGTGAAGGCCGCCACTCAAGAACATGGAATGCTCTGCGGCACTCTACGACCCACCACGACCCCGCCCACTAATTATGCCTCGGCTCCTGCTAGCTCACTAACCACTTCATCAACTGCCTCTCCGCATTCTCCGTCCTCCGCACCCGTGCCTCTTTCTGCGCCAGTGCATCTAATTTTCGATTCACCCAGTTGTCCACCCCGTGTCCACGCCGTTGCTTGCGCCGAATAGCTACTATTGTATTTGCCTCATTCGAGCTCTCCTCAATCGCCCCTACTCATCTACCCCCCCGTATCGTCCTCCCCAATGTCAATCACATCTTGGATCTCATAGGCCTATCGATACAGCCCACGTCTACGCGCTCTTCTGGCCTGCGTGCGGACAATCCCCGCGCACTTTCCGCGCGCGCACCGGTACACGCAGAGCCGAATCTGAGCTGCTGCTTGCGTCCTCTTTGCGCGGGTTCCAGCTTCTGGTTGGTCTTGGGTTCACCGCGAGGCGCGGAGCCACGCACCTCCTTTTTATGTTTTAGGCGGCGCCTGTCCCCGCGCTTTCCTGCCCCTCGTTTCGAGTTTTCTGTACCGCGAACCCCGCGCCCCACTGGACCTCCAGCATCTGTCCCTGCCTCGCTCGCGGACGCCCGACAGCCACAGCGACTCCCGTCTCGCCTCCCTCGCGAACTACGACCTTGCGATGTCCCGGATGCGCACTGCCCACTACTTACGACGCTGATACCAAAGCACACTCGCGCATCTTCACGGAGGGATAGAGAACGCGTGACCGGATCTCGATGTCGACTGGGATATGAAGGTGGAGAACGAGAACGAGATGGAGATGGACACCGCGCACTCCCGCATCTCGGTGCAGATGTTGGTGTCAGTAGAGATGAAGAAGCGTGAGTGCGTCTACCGCTCTGCACGCGAGAGGGAGGTGGAGCCGTCGACGCCGCTCCCCATTCGCCTGTCGATGGGCATGCGCATGGAGACGGAGGTGCAGAGACGGGTCGGCACTTTTTCTCCATGACCCTCGGCCTCGGCCTCATCCTCGAGCGTGGCTGGTTTTGGCTTCTTCAAGGTACCGCGCTACTGCGTGTGCACGCGGGCGCGTAACAGACGGTTTCTTTGGCGCGCAAGGAACGGCACCCTTCCCCGCTGCTTACACGATCCTTCCTCGTGCGAGTACGGCTTACAGATGCATGCACACCGGGATCTGAATACGACTTTGGGTGTGGACGTGCGTGCTCGCTCGTCGGTGGAGGTGGGGATACTCGTAATTTCTCCCCTCGCCGTCGAGCGCAGGGCGGGGTTTGCGCCGCGGCTGTTGTGCCTGTATGCACACACCAATCCGAGGGACGGTGAGGCGGGGGTGTCGCATAGGGCGAGTGCGAGCGCACACACTCCCTCGAAGTGACGCCGCAACTGAGTGCGGCGCGCGCCACGGAACCCTCTTTCGACTGGCTGGAACCGCGTCTATGCACATTCCTCCTCTCTGCTCTTTTTCTCTTCCTGTTTGATTCGATTAGATCTGTCATTCTTTGCACAATATATCTTTGCACTGCGCCTGCATACGCACCCTGCACTACAGTGCCCCTTCCCCGCCATACTCATCTACCACGTCTACGTCCCCGTCCACGACCGTCGATGATAAAAAAAATTAGAATCCGATACATATCTTTCTTCCATGCTAGTTCGCGCACCTAGATTTTATGCTCAATCAATGCAATAAAATTGATAGAAGCCAGCGTCTGAAGCGATTGAAAAAGATGAATAAAAATTCTAAAGTCCGCCTTCGAATATTTGAATGCCCAAGCGGAGCGTAGACATTGATCCTTTCTCTTCCCTTCTCCTGTCTTCTGTCAGCTCATTCTTTATGTGCTCATTCTGAACCATGGAGTCAATTCACTGTCTTTGATTCGTCTTCTGTGGGCAGAGACTACTGTTTGCTGCCCTTCCCTCTGGCTCTCCGAATCTGAAGTTGTTTCTTTCATCGAAGTCAGTCTTGCCTGAACTTCTCTGAGACGATGAGCTCTCTCGAATTTCTTGTTAAACCCTTGATTTGGCGTTTCTTGGTCCTGAATACCAAACCGCGCCAAAGGCTCGGCTGCCGCTTGAATTATTGACGCTATCAGTATGGGAACTTGGAGAAAGACAGCTGTTTTGAGGCCTTTGAACATGCTGCATGTCTGAACTCGAACATCGAGGATCTATGCTAGCTTCAGGAATTCAGAGGCTTGGTCCTGCCTGATATTGGGTGAAGACTTTAACATTTTTGCAACAGCTCGTGAAACAAAATCCGCTGTGTTTCGGCCCTCGACACCTTCATCCTTTCAGTCCCTTGCTTGGCTAACAATTGGCCTCCTCTCTCGTCCTACCATTGGCTGTTAATTAATACGACACGAATTCGGTGCCGCTTGAATTGGAAAAAAGGTAAGTAGCCTGATGCCTCAAATACCCATTTGCTCGCCATTCATCCGTTGAGCATGACCAGGACCTACATACTGCGTGGGTCTCAGCTGTGCCCCAATTCTGATCTTGCGTGGAGACTTAAAATTCATCAGCTTAAAATCATTTAAGAAACCTTGAGAAATTAAAAGTTCTGTATTTTCGCTTCCCCTTAGAATAACTTAATTTCAGGTAAGTCCCCCTGAGCTGTGGTTTATTGTATCGGCTTTCAATCACACACATGCGTAATCACGGCATTTTCTAGAATCACCAGGTTGAGACTCTACCTAACAGTCAGAGCCAACCTCGTCTGATCCCGCAGATATTATTGCTACTTGGCTCGAATTTGGCTGTGCACTGGGTAAAACCTGGTTGAAATATGCCGCTGAATTAACGTACTTATTCGTGGCCTTCATTGAGGCTGGCGGATCACAAACCACCACAATCAGCTTGGGTGGCACACCCAGCAACACCACCCGCTCTCAACAACTCTTCATCTGCTGACTGGGTATCGACGTCGGCACTCTGCAGCACCCCCTGTGCACTGCAGACAGATGTGGACTGGCTGGAGACGTTGGCATCGGCAGTGCCACTCGACACATCCACACTCATTTTCACGGGCCTTTGACGCAGTTGCCCTGTGTTGGGGGCTCATCCCACTCAAGAATTGGCCACATGGCCTGGCGTGTTCCATTATGCCTATGCACTCCTCTTTCACCTATGCCACCTCTTCTCTTTCATCCCTGGGATCACTTCCCGTTTCCGGCGTATCCATTGATGGAACATGCCACCCACACTTCCCACCAATTTCGACAACCAGTACACCTCATGGTCGCATATTACTCACACACACCGAGCTCACTGCTTCTATGCACCCTTCAACCTCGTTTGGGCACTTTTGCATCAATCCCTGGCTCTGTTTCGGGGCGGAGCGCGGGGGCCCGAAAGGGTAATGCACTACCGACATACAAACTTTTTGGGAGGGATCTTCTTTGTACGGGCACTTTTGCATCGATCCCTGGCTTCCGTTTTGGGGGCGGAGCGCAGGGGCCTGAAAGGGCAATGTACCAATATATGTACTCTGTCGATAGCATGTAGCAAAGTAGCCACATAGGCCGTAAACGGCCTGAGCGCTACTATAAATATACTGAAGTCATCATCATTGAGGCTGGCCTTCAATTCATCATTTTCGGGCGGTGATAATTACACACCAATTTTCTTGAATTTTGCGATTGGGATACACATATAGATCTTAGGTTTCGAATAATTGTACCCATAACCGACTGGGAACAACCGGGAGAAACCGCCGGTATCTGACAAAGATCAGAAATCTATTCCTGGAGCGGCCACGACTCACGAGGCTGTGCAACAGCTTTGGCACTCATCTCGATCCATCATGTCGTCCAGCAGTTCCTCCAAGTCTACACCCCATTCCCCTCAAACGGCAGGGGGGATGAGATCAAGGGCATTCAAAACACACTCCCAGGGTCCCGTAGCTTCAAAGTCAGACTGGCTTGCTCCGACTATCGTGGCTGCAAGGATGATCACAGCCGCCGGCGAATGTCTGCCATTCCCCTATGTGAAAGGTGCCTTTGGAATGGTGGTGATATTGCTGGAGACTGTTGAGGTTTGGTTCATAGTGGTCTAGGTGGAAGATGTGATTAACTCTTGTGAATGCAGAAAGTAAAGAAGAATCGTGATGATCTGAAAGAGCTGTGCACGACTGCAATGGAAATCATGTATATTCTGCAGGATCAGATATCCTTACATGGGGATACAGGTGCTGTGAAGCTGAAGGGTCTGTGCGAGGACTTTGAGAGGTATTCAAGTCATATTTGTCTGGAATTCCACTCACTCTATTTAGGTTCTTGGAAGATGTGATTCACGGGGTCGAAGAAATGCGAAAGAAACCTCAAGGCTTGCGTGCTCATATCAAGGAATTTGTCAAGTCAAGTAGCATTCAAGATAAGATCGTGGAGTACCAGAAAAATATTCAAGAAATATGCTCACGACTCAAGGTAGGTACACCGAACTTATTCAGCGCTATGATTCTCATTTATTCCAGTTGTTGGCAGCCATTGATACAAACTTTCAAGTCCACAAAATCAATGCAACCCTCGCAACTGTGATCTCACCCAGTAACATTCTCATCTCAATAGTGCTCCTCTGCTCTGACCTGGGACTTTCAGATATCACTGTTGTTCAAGCTGCTCGACAGATGAACAATTGCCCTCCACCTTCGAGAATTTTCCACGGCAGACAGGCAATCCTTGACAAGATGCATGAATTTTTTAACCAGGACATTGGCAAGCAACATATCTATGTTCTGCATGGACTAGGTGGTGCAGGAAAAACACAAATTGGGCTGAAGTTTATCAATGACTCATCACTGTGAGTTGGAAATTTGGCAAGTAAATACCCATATTGATCATCATGGGTCTAGCTTCAGAGACAAGTTTTTCCTAGATGCCAGCACAACAGCAACAATTGATACAGGGTTGAAGAGCATAGCAACCTTGAAAAATATTGGCAGCTCTTCTCAGGATGCATTGAAGTGGCTCGCAACCAACCAGGAAGACTGGCTGCTATTCTATGACAATGCCGATGATCCTAAGATTGATCTGCACAGATTTATACCCCAGTGCAATTATGGGAATATTATCATCACAACTCGTAACCCTGGGCTCTGTGTCTATGCTGGAGCAAACTCTGCTGTGTCTGATATGGAGGAGACAGATGCTGTGGAGTTGTTGCTCAAAAGTGCTGCTCAAGAGAGTTCATCAGCGAACACAAAAATTGCAGCTGAGATTGTAAAGGTGAGTTGATATATGTTCCTTGCTACTTCATCATAAGTGATGTTTCAAAGGAAATGTGCTATCTACCTCTCGCAATTGTACAGGCTGGAGCATTCATCTCACAGTCCGGAGCCCTCAACAGTTATTTGGACATCTACATGAGGAATCGGGCCCAACTGCTGAGTGAAAAACCCGCCCAAAGTCATGATAACTATGAATGGACAGTGTACACGACATGGCAAATGAGCTTTGACAAGCTCAGTTTGCTGGCTGCCACATTCTTGCAGCTTTGTTCATTTCTCCATTGGGATGGAATTTCAGAGGAGATTTTTAGCAGGGCAGCAGCATACACATTCCAATGGGCCATTCCATCCAGAGAAGAACTGAAAAAACCACTGGAGTTTCTTGCACACTTCACAGAGCCTGCGGGAGAATGGGACACCCTGTGCTTCCTAAAAGTCACAAACGAAATCAAGGCCTATTCTCTAATGACTTTTGATCCAGAGAGAAACTTGTTCTCAATTCATCCACTAGTGCACAGTTGGAGTCGAACTACAATCACAGACCAACAGTCATATCATTCAATCATGGCAGCTCTAATGGGCATGTCCATCGAGAAAATCCCCAATGACCATCAACTTGCTAGTCTGAGATTAATTTCCCATGTTGACTCCTTGCGGTATGGCAATCAGCAGGCAGTGGTAGATTTTGGTGCACAATATGGAATGATCTATTATCATGCAGGATGGTCTGAGGAAGCCAAGGAACTTAATCTCGCAGTGCTGGAGAAGCAAAAACAGGTTCTTGGTGATGACCATCCAGACACTCTTTGGACCATGAGTAATCTGGCATTGACATATCGCCATCTGGGCAAGTTCCACAAGGCAGAAGAGCTGGATGTTGTGGTGCTGGAGAAGCGAAAACAGGTTCTTGGTGATGACCATTCACACACTCTTCGAGCTATGGGGAATCTGGCATCAACATACAAACATCTAGGCAAATTACAGCAGGCACAGGAGCTTGAAGTTGTTGTGTTGGAGAAGCGAAAACAGGTTCTTGGTGATGACCATCCAAACACTCTTGAAGCTATGGGGAATCTGGCATCAACATACAGGCGCCTAGGCAGATTTCAGCAGGCAGAGGAGCTTGAAGTTGTAGTGCTGGAAAAGCGAAAACAGGTTCTTGGTGATGGCCATCCAGACACTCTTCAGGCTATGGGGAATCTGGCATCAACATACTGGCACCTAAGCAAATTCCAGCAGGCAGAGGAGCTGCAAGTTGTTGTGTTGGAGAAGCGAAAACAGGTTCTTGGTGATGACCATCCAGACACTCTTCGAGAAATGGGTAATCTGGCATCAACATATCGCAGTCTGGGCGAGTTCAACAAGGCAGAAGAGCTTGAAGTTGTTGTGTTGGTGAAGCGAAAACAGGTTCTTGGTGATGACCATCCAGACACTCTTAAAGCTATGGGTAATCTGGCATCAACATATAGGGCTCTAGGTGAATTCCATAAGGCAGAGGAGCTTGAAGTTGCAGTGCTGGAGAAGCGAAAACAGGTTCTTGGTGATGACCATCCAGACACTCTGTGGACCATGGGTAGTCTGGCTACAACATACAACCATCTAGGCAAACTCAAGCAGGCAGAAGAGCTTGCAGTTGTAGTGCTGGAGAAGGGAGACAGGTTCTTGGTAATGACCACCCAGACACCCTTCAAGCTTTGGGTAATCTGGGATGGACCTATCAGCAACTTGGGCAATTCCAAAAGGCAGAAGAGCTGCAAGTTATTGCGCTAGAGAAGAGGAAGATGTTTCTGGGTGACAATCATCCAGACACCTTGTGGACTATGCGAAATCTAGCATTGACATACCACTGTCTGGGCAAACTGTCTGAGGCTGAGGAGCTTGAGACCCTTGTTCACAGCTATGAGGAAGCATTAGAAGGTTCTGTCAGTGACAATTCAGAAGGTCCAGATGAGGAGGCATCTGAGAACTAGACTCAATCATAGTGTTCCGTATATATATGCTTTGCCGTTGTGTTACATATTTATAATGAATAAGAGATATTAAACTAGCAGCTGTGGTAAAGAGACAAGAGGTCAAATGAATCATATACATTTGTCAAACACACAAGTATGCTTTTCTTTCAGTCAATTTCGGACATGAGTGTCTGCTGGTATTTAAAATCATTCAAGACCGTGGCTGCTCTCAATTTCCAGAGCAAAGATCAGACTGTCTGGCTATAGATGGCGAGAAAAAGATCAATATGGATCATCAGAGGTACAAAATCCTGGCAAAATGGGACGTAAATTCGTCGCCAAAGTATAATTAACCGTGGAAGCAATCACCAACATTTACATAGAGAAAGAAGCCTGGACCTGGAGTCAGATCCAGATTTACCAGACATGATACAGAGAATATCGAACTGGATGCCACTAGAATATGAGGGGCCATTTAGACATTCGCGAAATCTTCCCCAAAATGGCGAGGAAGGAAGACATTGGGGCAGAGCAGCCTACGCAGTTTAAACAATGAGAAAATATATTCAACTTGTGTCAATGTTTTTACTCTCGGGAGTAGAGGGTTCGAGATAGGTTCCAAGGTATGTGGTCGGATATTTGAGAAAGATGCACCACAGAAGATCTATAGAGTCGTATTCGGACAGGGGATGGTGTTCGAAGATACATCCAAGTGCATGAGTCGGATGTGCACTCATACTTCATCTCAAGATACCAGGGCAGACTGGAGCAGCATTGGGTCACTCAGACTCGGTCCCACAGACTCGAGATCGAGATCGATGCCCTGCGGAGGATGAGCCGGGAAAGCGGAGAAAACCGTTCGGGTGGGAATGGCATTAATATTCCAGTGCAAAACTCGATAGGATCTATCAAACTGTGAGCATGGGTGACAAGAGATCACACTGTCAATGAAAGGGACCATTACATTCAGTTCGCACGCACAGTTGAGGGAATACTTAGGGCTGGATACCTGGTTCGGACACCCTGTAATCAGCCTCTCGAGAAGAGCGAATTTTTCGCTGTCCATGATTAAATCACCAACCGAATGCACCGAGGAAATCCCTGAAAAAAATTTGGGGTGGTACTTAATTTCTGTTATGTTAGCAGTGGGATTTCCATTTCTGAGAACGGCGAGGAAATCACGCTCAACTGCTTCAGCACAATGAGTGTGAGATACACGAATATGTCGTTGTAGATATAAGGTCCTAAGAATAACCCGTCTCATATCGCACAAGAGCAAAATAATTTGGGGGTTTGACGTAGAATTGTAGAGTGGATCCGTACAGGCAAGACTCAGTAAGTTAATGTGCACCCCGCCTGATTCGGCCATTAAGAGAGAGATTTAGTCTGGTATTCATAATTCGCATTCTCCAACGCAAGCCCAATGATTTTGAAGGGTGGTGAAAATTCCAGTCAATATCGATGCACTCTGCATGAGATCAAGTACCGCGGCGGGCAAGAGAGAAAATCCCAACAGCGGATCGGATTTGGGCCAATAAATATTCGTGTTCTGTGGGTTGGTGGGGATGTCTGTGGGCTGTGATCGCAGAGCTATAATAGTCTGCATAATCGTATGTATCAACATTCGGCCAGGCAGATCAGTTTGCACATCCATCTGAGACGGGCATTGCGGGAAAGGTGCAAGATATCGAATCATAACAGAGACTGGGGTGTTGGAGGTCGAACCGCGGAGAGCGCAGGATGAATCAATTATGATAAAAACCCCTGAGACCACAGACTCATTCCGCACAGCCGAGAGCAAGACCATCCAGGACGAGAATACGAGAAGCATATGTAAAGAAGAATTAGCAGGCACTAGATGACAAAATCCCGAGTCCAATGGTAGAAAACAGCAATGTGGTTCACGGCTTCAACCTGTTTCGAGGATTCAGGGACTCGGGAGAGCTTGGTTCATTTCGAAGACTTCCAAATATTATTATATTCGGTCCGCAAGTGGTGTTAACCCTGCACCAAGAATACAGACCAGATTTGGGCTGAACAAAGAAACTAGAATCCAAGAGTCAGGTTATTTTGAACGCTGCAAGAGAATTGCAGCGAGATGGAGGACGTCAGTAAGATGACGAGGCTGTGGCGGTGTATGCACAGCCGCTGATCGCTGCCTTCACCTTTCTTCAAACTCGACCGTCATTGCCGATGGACGACTCTCTGCATTCAAGCACGCCTCTGCGATTGGTCATCGCTACAGCGGCCTCCTTTTGTCTCGGATAATCGTTCCCTCCTGCTTTATGGTCTGAAAATCTGCGCGTCATGGTGGAGAATATCTACGACTGTTTGACGACTGTGCCGCTTGTCGTTTGCCTCGGTCTCGACCTCCATTCCAGGCCTGGCCGCGATGTCTCGCAGGTTGGGTATGACATCAATGCGTATTCTTTCTCCTTTTGTCGTGTCATACGTACATACTTACGAGTGAACTGCAGTAACAAGACTCAGCGTCAGAATTCCTCTCGGCGTCGCTCTGTATCCACCTGTTCCCGGATCCTGAATCATTTAGAATTCTAGTCCTCGGTTTGTTTCCTGCGTTCCTCCTCTCCTGCCTGTACCAATCACCTTCTACGTAGAATCCATCGCCCAAGGCTACCGCTACGCCATCTTCGCTAACATCTGGCGCCCACTCCGCGTCGCACACTGTTACCATACGTCATCTTCCGTGCCTTCTTTGCGCCCAATTCTCTCCACATTCATGCGCGCTCGGACTACCTCACTGCGCCCACCTCCCTCTCGCACTGGCCGCTTTCGTAGATCTCCCTCACCACCTCGCGCTCCCGCATCATCCATCGCGTCATGGGAGCTGTGCAGCCGCCGACTTCCCCTCATTTATCATCAATCATGCATACCCGTGCACGCTCTTGTGGCTTGCGGGCCAACGACACCCTGCCTCATTCCGGCGTGCGGACGCGCAGACAATGCTCAACTCGGTATGCTCTGCGCGCTTCCCTTTTGGGGTTCTCCGCGCTCTTGGAGTTCGCGCGGAGGCCGTTTTTTTGGGCTCCCCTCCCTCTTCGCCTTCGTTGGGGTGCGCTTGCCATGGAGGAAGTGCAAGTCGTTCCGTCCTCCGCATGCGCGAGAGGGAGCGCAGCGAGACCCGTTCACGTCTATGAAGCAGCTGCGGCCACTACCTCCCCGCACTAGCGCATCTTGCGCGCGAACCTCGTGCATCTCGTGCGCCTATCGATGGGGATCGGATGACGATGCAAATTGATGAAGCCGGGGAAGCGCGCAGACGGGGATGGGAATGCAGACGTAGATGGAGTGGGTGCGCGTTGATAGAGATGAGGTTCGCATACATCTTTTCCTCATCCTCACCCTCGTCGAGGGCAGTCTTGGGCTGTGTTTTGGCGCCGTCGCAGGTATAGTCGAGGGCCCGAGGCGGGGATGAACCGTCTTCTCCTGCCCACCCGCCCACTCGTTCACTCTCACCCCCGCCCTGGGAAGCTGCGGCGGTACGCATACGCACTCGCGCACTCACAGCGCTGGAGAAGCGTGGCTGTGAGTACGGGTGCAGGTGCGAGCACATCTTAATCATCCCCCTCCTCGTGCGCGGCCGGCGCAGTATGCATACGAGCTACGCAGAAAATTGATATCGAGGTGGGCGTGGGTGCGGGCGTGTACGCATGTGTGTATGGGGTATACCACACCCTCGTCCTCGCACTCGCGCGGGTCATTGAGTGTTCGAGGCGGGTGTGCCTGCTTACCGTGCCAGCGTCGCTGTCTTCTTCCTACACGGATACGGAGGGTGCGTGCTCCGCGGATCTGGGTATACATTGGGGTACAGATGCGCGCTTGCGCGTCGATGGAGGTGGGGTGGAGGTAGGGATGAACTGGTGCGCGTACATTCTGCTCTCCCCCGCCTCGCACTCGCTCCTATCTCTCTCTTCACCCTCGCTATCTTTCGCTTCAAACTCGGTCGGATCTCTGTTTTCTGCTCGATTTTATGTATGCCCGGCCTCTCATCGCCCATCCACATGCGCACGGCCATCGCGCTCAACGAGACAAGTAGCTAAATTCGGATATGATATGTCTTTCTTTTATTCAATTACTGCTCACTTTGTGCTTGATTGTTGAAATAAACTCAGCGCTGGCCATCGTCGAAGTTGGGAAACAACAATGAATAAGTCCAGCTCTGGGTGTCTGCTTGCAGCACTCAGCGAGTGAGGTACAGAGCCACTGATACTTTTTCCTCTCCGTCCCTCCCCACCCTGTGTCTTTCTGCAGCCTACTCATACCAATACTCTTTCTTGCGCTCCGTCCGAAGCGCGGGGTCATTCCACCGCGGGTAATTCCGCGTCCTGACTCGACTTGTTACCGTTCCCTTGCCGAATCTTAAGAAGTTGAGATCTCTCCATCCGCAATTTCTTTCCGGCTCTCTTAGTACGCAACGTCTCCGCTGCTTTTTCCTTTGCCTATCTTGACTTATCTTG